>JAKCWG010000293.1:0-85535 GCA_021464415.1 Lonicera japonica
TAATCTTTAGATAAGTGGGTAATTAGGCAAAATTAAAGCAATAAACGCGTCAAGCGACTCCGAAAAAGAGCTTACACATGACAATATTATGCGTTTATCAACTCCCCCAATTTATGTCTTGCTAGTCCCTTAGCAAGACAAAAATTATAACACTTACAAACATTAATAAGCAATACAAAAAGTTGTTAACTTCTAAGTTCCCAAAGAAGACGAGTTGCATCTCGTGAAGGTTTTCAGAAATGATACCTACAAACATTAGAAGTTTGATCATGAAGAATGATGAGAATGAAGATTCAAGTTTCAATTTGCAAAGCAAGAGGCATTACTATCAATTTTCCAGAACGATGGATATTTGAATGATCATCTAATTCACCTATCTCCTTTAGAACACAATCCATATTCTCCAATGCTTACATACTAGATTTCGATTCAAACAATTCAATATAAACACAAATAGTCATAATCATTCGAGAAGGAAGAGAGAACTTTTTCAAAAATAAAAGCTCCGAGATTTGTCAATTTTTAGCACTTTGTTTATCTTTTCCTTGGAAATTTCGCTAAATTAGATCAGGGCGGTTTTCATCTCTATGGGGGGCAACGATCTCACTTATGAAATTTTTTCAAAATTTTGCTCATTCATTGGAGCTCAAAGGAAGCTATTCACCCTTTCCCATATGGTAACCTTTACCCATCCGTAATATTAGACAAAGAGACTTAAGATTTAGTCAAGTGAAGCTTTAAATCAATATTAGGATAAAAAGTCATCCAAGTTATCTAAGTGCTATGCTTTTGTCCTCTCATTGGAGGATCTTTTCGAAAGAGCTTCTATTATTTTGGACAAAAATTTCTTTTCTCTCAATAAAAATAAATCTAAGTGTTATTACCAAATTGGAAACAACCAAAGCAATCTAGCATGTGGTACATGAGAGAATATAACGGGATATGAGACTAAGTGGAGCAAGGCAATTTAGATTATCATTCAAATTCCTATCTAGATCAAAGAATTCATGCCAAATGCTAATGATACAATAATCTTCATTGAACAAAATATCAATCATTCATCAATTTTCAAACTTCCCAAAAAAAAATTTGAAACGTATCTCTTCTACTCATGGAAATAGATAATAGCAAGCCAAAACAAAAAAATAATCACAACATAAATAGCGTACCCCCCTCTACCTGAACATAACATTGTCCTCAATGAACAGAGAACTAGAGGATTCGCGGCGCTACTTTGGCTTTGCTTTTCATGAGACAAAAATAAGAGACAAAAAAAAACGACTATACATAAACGGGTTAGAATTAGAATTCAAAAACAAAAAACATAACATTCAACATTAAAAACAAGTTATAATGTTAATATCAAGTCTAAATTCTAATACAACCCAAAAGAAAATAAAGGAAAACTAAGCATAAATAAAGTTAATTAAAGAGTTTTCAGGATTAACAAAAAACATCACATGTCTGGAGGTGGGGGTGGTGGGAAACGACTGTACAACGCCTCAAACTGCTGGCGTATGAACTCCTGCTGAGCTGCCATATGAACCTCCACCGAGAGGCAATCTCCGCCTTCATATGATCTTGGCGAACCAGCATATCGTCCACCCTTGAATTTATAGCATCAAACCCCGCGTGCATTGTGGCATTCATCTACCCAAACTGTGCTCTCAAGAGAATTCCATACTATCATCTACCGGTCCAGAGCTTGCTCGTCTTCTACGCCTTGAGGGACCCGGAACATCTTCTCTTGCTTCTTCTGGCGCTTCTTCCTCGGACTTAACTGGAGGAGGTGCGGCCGAGGAACTTGGCCTGTTCTCAGTTGGCCGGCGGCTCTAGATTGGGTAGACCTGTTTATCGGGGCCCGCTGCATCTTTTTGACATCGGTGTCCCTTTCTTGGACACCCGCTTCCAAGCAAATGCGGGTCAGGAGCACACAAATTTGATCGTTTCATTATGGGCCACCGTGTCATAGATTTTCATGATCTTTTGCATTATGTAGCGAACCAAACAACACGGCCTATTTCGAGCAATGACGTATTAAACATAGGCATGATAGGTGTACAAGTGTTGAATGTGCGAGAGGGAGTTTATAGCATTGGCGACAACGAGCCACAGTGTCCTAAATTGGGGTGCTAAATTGTTCCTATCAAATTGGGAGCCAATCCAAGTCATTGGACGACCGGCCAAAAATGTGGCCAACTCGTCATCTGTGGGATACACAATTCATGCTGAATGAGGGAGATCATAGCTTGTATCCGGCAATGCTGGGATTCCCGTTACTCGACTAACTACTTCAATGTTAAATGGTACGGTTCTCCCACGCACATGGGCAACATATGCATAAGTCACATTGGGTATACGCACCAAACTTGCGACAAATTCATGACAAAGAGTGAGATTGCATTGATTACCTGTTTGTGGCAAATATTGAACCCACCCCTCGTGTCTCTCGAAGGCTCCCATTTGCGGGAAATCATCTAAGGCACCAATAATGACAGGCCTCTCGATCATCACAGCCCGATTTCTGAAGGCGTAGTTCCACCAATTATACTCTTCACGACTCCGAAAACCGCGGTATCCACCCCTTGAAGCTTGAAGCATCTCGGGCTTATTGACTGGTTCAATAGCGGCATTGATGTGGGAGGAAGGGAGAATGAAGGGAGAAGTAGAGAGAAATTTTGAAATTTGGGGGACTAGGGCTCGAAATGGGAGAAGGGCTTAAGAGAGAGAAAATGGTTGATTCTTAGATGGGTGAGGGATTTGGGGTTGAAAATTGGGATGATTATGGCGGTGGAAAGGCTAGGGGGAGGGTTTGATTTGATGAAGGTTGAAGGTTTGGAGAAGGGAGATGGAGAGAAATGGGGGTTACGAAGAAGAGGGAGCACGAAGTTGGGGCTTATGTGCGACTGCTCTGTTTTTAATTGGGACCATGATCGATCATGGTTATGCCCATGATCGATCATGAGAGTACACTGCCGCTGCAAAACTTCACCATGATCGATCATGGTTATGCCCATGATCGATCATGAAAGTACACTGCCTCAAAAATTCGATCCCATGATCAATCATGGTTATGCCCATAATCGATCATGGCTCCACCAACAATTTTTCAAGCAATTTCTTCACTCAAAAAACCTTTTTACTCCACCCCACTTGGTCCGTTTAGAGCCGATTTCATCCAAACTTCTGTAACAACTTCCTGAAACTCAAAAAATACTACAAAAAACATTATTTACAAAATCGACCCATGCCTATTAGGCATAAGTCGGGTCTTCGAGAGGAGTGGATTCCTCTCGAGGTGGGAATTCCAAAAACGGCTTAAGGCGTTGTCCATTCACCTTGAATACATAGCCAGTTTTGGGTTCCTCGATATTCACAGCCCCAAAAGGATACACATGACAGACAATGTAGGGACCGGTCCAACGAGACTTTAACTTTCCAGGAAAAAGATGCAGACGAGTATCATAAACAAAAACTTTGTGCCCACGTTTGAATTCTTTTCTCAAAATAGATTTATCATGAAAAATTTTGGCACGTTCCTTGCTTATCTTTGCATTGTCATAAGCATCTCTTCTTAATTCCTTGATTTCATCTATTTGCAGCTTACGGTCAAGCCCAGCTTTTTTTAAATCACAAAAACCATCTTAGTTGCCCAGAATGATTTGTGTTCCAACTCTACTGGCAAATGACATGGTTTTCCGTACACAATGCGATAAGGTGACATATCTAGAGTTGTTTTATACGCAGTACGGTAAGCCCAAAGTGCATCGGTCAGTCTCAACAACCAATCCTTGCGATTCGGGTTTACCGTTTTTTCTAGAATCTGTTTAATCTCCCTATTTGCCAACTCGGCTTGCCCATTAGTTTGAGGATGGTAAGCGAGCGATACTTTGTGATTTACACCATACTTTTGCATTAATGATTGAAATGGTCTGTTGCAAAAGTGAGTACCGCCATCGCTTATTATTGCCTTGGGAGTACCAAAACGTGCAAGAATGTGTTCTTTCAGAAATCGGATCACTACTTTATGATCATTTTTCTTACACACTTGGGCCTCTACCCATCTTGAAACATAATCTATGGCAACTAAAATGTAAAGATTACCGTAGGAGGGTGGGAACGGTCCCATGAAGTCGATGCCCCAGCAATCGAAGATTTCAATCATCAGGATGGGATTGAGTGGCATCATGTTCCTCTTGGAGATTCCTCCAAGCATTTGGCATCTTTGGCAGGTGTGAACACCCCAATCCACGACTCTCGTGTGAACCTAACAAGCATTCCGCATCAAGTCTTGAGTCATCATGCATACAAGAAACCATTAGGAAAAATCCTTCTTTTCCGAGCGCACCGGGAATCTACCACAACCTTTGTTGCCTCTTCGCTTACTAGGACGGGGATCGACCTGTGCAGTTTTATGGAGCCAGCCGCAGCCCCCAACCGCACGCCCCAACTGTACGGTTGGCTGCCAGCCGTACGGTTGGTACCCAACCGCACGCCCTGCGGCTACCCCCTGCGGTTGGCCTTCTTTGGAGCGTTTTTGGCAGAATTTGTGCTATAAATAGGACCCTTGGGATCCCATTTGAGATCATCAACACCCAATAGTGTTTCTAGTAAGTAGAGATTCTGTCAAAATTATTAGAGAGGTTTTTTGAGGGAATTTCTAGAGAGAGAAAGCTAGTGAGAGAAAGTCTTAGAGAGAGAAAGTTTTGGAGAGAGAAAGTTAGTAAGAGAAAGCTCTAGAGAGAGAAAGTGTTAGAGAGAGAAGGAAGCAAGGAAGGAAAATCAAGGCAAGGTTCTGTTCTATCTTTCAAGCGCATCAGGTATATTTTCTACAACTCTCCTAATTTCAATACTGCATTTCAATATCCATTTTAATATAGAAAATTAGATAACTTGCAAAGAAGTCCATTGTTTTCAAAATAAGTCCTTTCTAGGTTTTACAAGAAATCTAAAATCCGTTTTGACACGTTTTCAAAACAAAAACAAAAATACAAAAATAGTTTCCAAATAAATGGAACTACGAGACTCTGATTTCATTCTACGAATGAATACGTAGGCGCTCGCAAAGCTCGAGTCTGATTTCAAAATACTGTTTAAATCTAAATCTATCCGGAAAGGACTATTATAGAAACTATCCAAACTACTTGCAAGATATCTAAAATAGGAATTAAATACATGATCCATTAAGAGACCGAAAGGGCGAATTGGGTGCCTAACACCTTCCCAATTCGTAACGTAGTTCCCGAACCCTAGCAAAGTAAATTTTTAAATGAATCTCTGGTTTTAAACGTATGAACGATAATTCGTTTCGAATTGTCCTTCGTACGGTCTTTTGTTTGTTTTCTCGCAAAACAAACTGGCGACTCTATAAAACTCATTTTCCTTCAAAACACCGAGAACCCTGGACTTCGCCCTCTCTCGGGGGGTATGGGCCCGGATTCTCACAGCAGGCCTTGCAAAAACGTTGTGCGTCCTTAAAGAGCGACGGCCAATACAATCCACTTTGCAAGATCTTCGCGGTGGTCTTCTTTGTCGAGAAGTGTGCTCCACAAGCCTTAGAATGACATAAGGTTAGAACTCTCTCCACTTCTTCCTCTGGAATGCACCGTCGGATAATCTGATCCGCACAATACTTAAACAGGTACGGTTCATCCCAATAAAATGGACCCACTTCGCTCAAAAATCTTTTTCTATCTTGTGAGCCCCATGACTTTGGTACCTTGTCAGATACAAGATAATTTACAATGTCTGCATACCATGGGAGCGTCAAGATTGCCAATAATTGCTCATCTGGAAACGAATCTTGAATTGGGATTTCTTCAATGTTATTCGTAAAAGTGAGTCGAGACAGATGATCGGCCACCACATTCTCAACTCCCTTTTTGTCCTTGATGCTTAAATGGAATTCTTGCAAGAAGAGTATCCACCTCAAAAGCCACGGCTTAGCATCTTTCTTTGTGAATAGGTACTTCAATGCCGCGTGATCTGTGAAAATCACAATTGGCGATCCTATCAAATAGGATCGAAACTTGTCTAGGGCGAAGACAATTGCTATAAGCTCTTTCTCCTCCGTTGTGGTGTAATTCATTTGCGCATCATTCAAAGTCCTACTTGCATAGTATATCACACCCGGTTTCTTGTCTTTCTTTCGTTGACCGAGAACTGCTCCCACCGCGTAGTCACTTGCGTCGCACATGAGCTCGAGTGGCAAGCTCCAGTCCGGTGTCTGCATAATCGGCGCAGTAGTGAGCATATGCTTCAGAGAGACGAAGGCTTCCTCGCACTTAGCATCCCACTCAAAGGGTGCATCCTTGAGGAGTAGATTACACATCGGTTTGGAAATGGAACTAAAGTTCTTGATAAACCTCCTATAAAACCCGGCATGTCCTAGAAAGGATTGGACATCTTTGACATTTTTGGGTGTAGGAAGTTTGGCAATCAATTCGATTTTAGCTTTATCCACCTCGATTCCTTCTGAAGAAATGATGTGCCCTAAAACAATTCCCTTGGTAACCATAAAATGGCACTTCTCCCAATTTAATACTAATTGTTTCTCCACGCATCTCCCCAAGACCTGTTCTAGGTTAGCGAAGCAATTGTCGAATGACTTACCATAGACGGTAAAGTCATCCATAAAAACTTCCAATGTTCTCTCAACCATATCGCTAAAAATACTTAGCATACACCGTTGGAAAGTGGCCGGTGCATTACATAGACCAAAGGGCATTCTTCGATAAGCGAAAGTGCCAAAAGGACATGTAAATATGGTTTTTTCTTGATCATCTAGGTGAATCTCAATCTGATTGTACCCGGAAAAACCATCGAGGAACGAGTAGTATTCATGGCCCGCTACCCTTTCTAGAGTTTGATCCGAAAAGGGGAGTGGGAAATGATCTTTACGAGTTGCCTCATTTAGTTTACGGTAGTCAATACACATTCGCCACCCGGTGGTGACTCTTTGCAGAATCAACTCGTTTGATTCGTTCTTGACTACCGTAAGACCCGATTTTTTCGGTACCACTTGAGTTGGACTAACCCATTTACTATCCGAGATTGGATAGATGATCTTTGCATCCAACAATTTCAACACCTCATTCCTAACCACTTCTTGCATGTTAGGATTCAACCGACGTTGAAATTGTCTTGAGGTTTTTCCCCCATCCTCCAAGTGAATTTTATGTGTACAAATCAAAGGGCTTATTCCTTGGAGGTAGGCAAGAGTCCAACCAAAAGCTTGTTTGTATTTACCAAGCAAACAAACTAACCTTACCTCTTGGTCGTCCGAAAGTTCGGATGAGATGATGACGGGGTAAGTGTCTGAAGCTCCCAAGAAGGCATACTTCAAGTTGCTCGGCAATAGCTTAAGATCCATTTGTCCTTCGAGCTTTTTGGCAGAAGATTGTGTGTTTTCTTTTTTCTCCGAGAATTCAAACTGTTTCTCAAACAAAGAAAACACTTGCATACAACCCTCGAGCTCATCGGAAGTGGTTAAATAACCTTCCGTTGACTCCGATTCGAAATTTGCCACAAAGTGGTCTTGGATACATGACTCTATCATGTTCACGTGCTCACTTTCCTCATTATCATCGTCATCTCTTTGATTGCTCAAAGAGAACACGTTTAGCTCAAGAGTCATGTTCCCAAATGCTAACTTCACAATTCCATTTTTGCAATTTATTATAGCGTTAGAAGTAGCAAGAAATGGTCGTCCAAGGATAACCGGAATCTCCTTCACGGGATTCGACACGGGTTGCATGTCGAGGATTGATAAAATCAACCGAAAAATAAAACTTGTCAATTTGAACAAGCACATCCTCGACTATCCCTCTTGGGATCTTAACGGATCGGTCCGCTAATTGAATCGTGACTCTTGTGGGTTTTAACTCCCCCAGTCCCAATTGTTGATAAACCGAATATGGGAGCACATTTACACTTGCTCCCAAATCTAACAATGCGTTCTTTATCCTACAATTTCCTATGACACACGAAATTGTGGGACACCCGGGGTCTTTGAACTTGGGGGCTCTCGTGCCTTGCATGATGGAGCTCACTTGCTCCGCCATAAAGGCCTTTTACTTGACATTTAACCTTCGTTTGGTAGTACATAAGTCTTTGAGGAACTTAGCGTATAAAGGTATTTGCTTGACCGCGTCAAGCAAGGGAATGTTGATTTTTACTTGCCTAAAAACATCCAAAATCTCGGTATTAGATTTGGACAGTAGATTCAATCTCTCCGGAAATGGAACTTTGGTCCCATTTTTGATTTTTTCGAGATCCTCTTTTCCTTGTTTTTCTTTCTCTCTTTTCTTTTCTTCACTCACAACCTCCTCAACATTTGTGGGCTCAACTATGTCCGCCACCTTGGGGGTTTTAGGAATAATAGTTTTGTCTACCTCCTTCCCGTTCCTTAGGATTGTGATAGATTTGAGTTCTTCTATCTTAGTGCTAGACTTTCCTCCCTCTAGGACTTGAACTTGACCTCTAGGATTAACTAAAGGTTGAGAGGAGAATTTTCCTTTCTCTTGGGTAGCAAGGGCAGTGGTGAGTTTAGACATTTGAGTTTTTAACTCACCCACATCACGATCCGTTTTGTCCACAAATGATCTCAATAAAGCTTTTAAGTTTTGGTTGGGATTTTGATTCTGAGGTGGAGCAAAAGAGTTTTGAGGTTGTTGTTGCCTTTGGTTCTGATGATATTGGTTGTGGTTCTGACTTTGATTTCCTCCCCAACTGAAATTGGGGTGATTCTTCCATCCCTCATTATACCTTTGAGAATAGGGGTCGTTTTGGCTACGGTTTTGGTTGTATTGGTGTAAGGCATTGACTTGGGCGGGATTTTTGAGGACTTCCCGAAAGGCGGGAATGGTAGGGCAATCCTCGGTAGTGTGTCCTGAATTTTCACAAATGACACACAACTGACTCGAGGATACTACGTTGACGTCCTTAAGCTTACTTGCTTCCATTGCCTCTACTTTCTTAGACAATTGGAATAATCTCGCACCCATGTCATCCTCATTGGACACTTGGTACAACCCACCCCTTCCTTGAGTTTTGGCTTTGGGTTCATTGGAATAGGTGTTCCAATTTTTAGCACCTTCCGCTAATTCATCAAAATACAATAAAGCCTCATCAAGATTCTTACTCAAGAATTGACCATTACACATGGTCTCAACAAATGTACGCATCTCGGGGGTGAGAGATTCGTAAAAAAAACTAACTAGGCTCCACGTTTGGTGACCATGGTGAGGGCATGCATTTAGAAGTTCCTTGTATCTTTCCCAACACTTAAAAAAACTTTCATTTTCTTTTGGCGAAAAATTTGATATCGCCCTTCTTAAAGCGCTGGTCCTATGAACGGGAAAGAATTTTTTTAGAAATTCTGCTTGAAGCTCTTGCCAAGACCGAATTGATTTCGGTCTTTGAGCATTTAGCCAAATCTTTCCTTTGTCTTTTAGGGAGAAAGGGAAGAGTTTTAAACGCATGACATCCTCATTAATATTTGCCTCACGAAATGTGGAGCAGACTTCTTCAAAGTCTTTCAAATGCAAGTATGGGTTTTCCGACTCCATACCATGAAAAGAAGGGATATGTTGAAGCATACCCGGTTTGAAAGAGAAAGCTGCAGCTTGGCCAGCAGGAAGCACAATGCACGAATTTGAAGTTGTCCGAGGTGGTTGGAGGTAGTCCCTCATGATCCTAACTGGAGGAACATTGTTGGCACCTTCCCCTTCATTATCACTCTCGTGATCCACAGCCCTTCCATGGTTTGCCATTCTTGGCGAATGAGGAGGGCTTATTCGAATGTCTACGAACAATTACCCTTGCATAAGCTCGAAAACAGTTGTTCGAGTAGCTCCTCGGAATTCTACAAAATCAAACAAGGATAAGAAAGAAAAATAAATTAATTAAAAGGAGAGATACTTACAAAGAGTGGGTTTGTACAAGTTGATATATAGCGCGCTTTGATATATAGCCCAAGTGCAGGCATGTCAAGTTGTAATATAGTCTCGGAAGTCCGAGTGTCGACCACAGGGATAAGTGAAAAGGGTTGGAATGGATTACGGATTTTACTGTTTTCAGATTTTGTAAATTGGGTTTGTTGTAGAACAACGAAAATGTAAAACAGTTGTGAAAATTAACAAGAAAGCACTAAGGTAGTTGGAGGTTAGCTACGATTTAAGAAACGGTGATCACTAGCTCATACAAAGATTACAACACAAGGTTTCTCAAGATATGGGGAATGTTGGTGTTTCTCCCAATAGCAAAGGATGCGACGCTAGGCGACTCATTCCCGGGTTGAAGCTATATCAAGAAAGAAAGAAACGACATTCCACCAAAGACGAGGTTATCATTCCTACCTCTTAGCTACGGGTGTGAAGCAAGGCAACCCATTCCCGATGAAGCTACTCCGAGATAGATATGACAAACTCATCATAAAAAGATTTAAAATAAAGCAAGTGTATGTAATCTCATGGTTTAAAGAATGAAAATTAGAAAGTGAATCCTAACAATGAAACGGAATGAAGTTTATGGGATAAATTTGTCATCTCATCATTTATCACGTATGGTAGAAAATAAAGAATCTAAGTATCACATATAGTGTAAGAAGCACTCAATATATCAACAAATGAATCAAAGATAAGCTAAACAAATTTATAATCCATCTATGGAGTTTTAAGAACTATTCATAATCTCTACAAAAAGGACAAAAACTCCATGAATGGGGGAAAAGACTACAAACTTTCTAGAACCATATAAATATGTTGTATGTTCATAAACAACCAAGCACTAAATATACAAGGCATATAAAGTCTTAATTTAATATGAGTATACCTAGAATGCTTGTAACAATGGAGGAAATGAAGAAGAAAAGGATCTACAATTATTTCTCAAACTTCAAACATGGATTGAGCCATAAATCACCAAATATTATATCGCGATTCACCTCTGTAACCTTAGTAATAGACTAATCCACAATAAATGAAAGAACAAATATTATAGAAGAAGAAATCATTCTTACAAATTAAACACTTACAAAAGAAAATGAAGAACAATACTCAAGAGCTCTCCCTTCTCTCTAGAACTTGAAAGTGTGTAAAAAACTAGATATCTCTCTTTCTCTAAGCTAATAATAATAATATATATTAAAAGGTTGCAAAATATCTAACAAAATATCTAAAATAGCTTGAACCACTAAAATAGCCCATTTTGAGTGTGAAATGGACAAGTTGCCAGGGCCATGATCGATCATGGAAGTGTTCTGCCGCTGCAAATGTTCACCATGATCGATCATGGTTATGCCCATGATCGATCATGGACATGCCTATGATCGATCATGGTTCTGCAATTTCTTCACTCAGCACTTTGCAAGCCTCCAAGCTTGCTCTTGATCACTTCATGCAATGCCATTGTATCCCAATCCTACAAACACATGGAATACTACAAAATACACATCAACTTGAGCCATGTTAGATACAACACTCGCTAAGGCACTAATCTTGAGATAAGTGGGTAATTAGGCAAAATTAAAGCAATAAACGCGTCAAGCAACTCCGGAAAAGAGCTTACACATGACAATACTATGCGTTTATCACATGTGATAGTCAAAATATAAATTTATCGTACCCTTCAATTTTATTTATACATGTCAATATTACTCGTATGAATTAAAAGTGTATGCTATAGAAGTACATAAAATAAGAAAGAATATATATATATATATATGGACCCCACGTTGGTAAGGGTGTGCTTGTCACACTCGTATGGACCATTTTTATTTTTTTAGGCTTCCAACACCCATATCCATAGGGACTTGCAACACCTGTAGTCTCCCAAAAATTTAATGGTATATCTACAAATTTGCAATTTAAGTTTAACACACTCCAAAAAAGTCTCACTTCTTTTAATGAAAGAATGAACTTTTCCTTTTGAAGGAGTAAATAATTGAGTTCTTTAATGAAATTTTGTAGGAGTGGTCTCCATGACGAATAGATCACTTCTACTAAATTTCCTCAAAAAATTTAACATGGAAGTTGGTGATCTAAAAATCTAAATTTCAATGGTCGAAATGTATGCATATATATATATATATATATCAATCTTTAGTTTATCTACTTTCTGATTGTATTTTTTGATAAAATTTAGTGGAATTGATCTATTCATCAAAAGCATTATTCTTAATAATTTTTATTAAAAATAATCATTTATTACCTCCAAAAAAAAACCGTTCTTTAGTTAAATAAAGAATTCATTAACGAAGAATGACTCAAGTTTAACATAGACTACACCATTTTGCCCAATTTGTAACACACAGCTTTTTTTGTTTGTAACGGACTTAATCCATTAAATAGTATTAACGGGTTTAGTCCATTACGGATGTGAAATATCCGTTACTTATACATTGAATATTATTCTATATCCCCATTTAATTAAGTATCAGGCAAGGAAAAAAGGGATTTAACGGATAATCTGTTACGCATCTTATTTTCATTTGCCACTTGTTTTTTCATTACGCCCCGCTCACAGGAAAAAAAATTCCTCCACAAAACACTCTCACACTCTTTTTACACTAGCCCTAATTCCTCTCACAATCGTTCTTTCATTCCTCCGCTCATCACCATTGATCCTCACAGCCACGCATATCACAATCCATTCATAGTGGTTCCTCCATTCCTTTTCTCATAACAATCGCTCCTTACAGTGCACTCACCATTTCTCTCACTCCTTGCTCCTCGCCTGGTGCAACGTACTCTCGCCGCCATTACTCCTCCTTCCGGCGTCAACCCTAAGCCCTAATTTATCAAGTAAAGTTCAAACTCTAAGCCCTAATTTTGATGTTTTGAGTATCATCAATATTTGTCATTGGATTCGAGATTTTTTCTTGGATTTGGTGAAATTTATTGTTTACTTATAGATTTGATGACCACTGAAAAGCATGCTAGTGTTTGATGTTTCATTGTGTGTATAAACATATGCTAGGGTCCAAAGTTGCTATAGATTATGGAAAAAAAGGCCCTCCCATATAATATAGTTCAATTATTTGAGGTCTTTTGTATCTACGTACCGTATTTTATCATGTATTTGTGAATGTAGAACATAGATGATTGTTCTCCATATGTTACTACTGTATATTTTTTTTCCTTCTTGTTAAAACTCTTGTTACTTTTTCTTTCTTTCCTTTTATCTTGTCTTTTTATAAATAATGGTTCATTTTAAAATGTCAGATTAGCGGGATAGTGTATTTCAATAGGCACCCACCAATTGAATTGTGTAGTTTGACGGGTAATCCTTGATTGTATTATGGCCTTCCATTCTGCTGAAAACGCTTCTTTATTTTATATATAGGGTGCAAGCCTCAAAGGGTAATAAATTAATAATTATCAAATCTAATTTCCTTAAATCAAACAAGAGAATTTGATGTATTATAATATAAAAGATTTGCTCAGTTGCCCTCACCACCACCATTAAAATTCAACTGAAAAAGTCAGGGATTCTCTGCACTTCCCACTGAACCATTAGAGATTACATTATGTGAATGGCTCATATGCAAGCTTTGGACTCTACCACTGCCAGTCAACAAATTCAAGTGAAATACAATTGTCCGGTAGCTTGAATTTTATTTTGTTTAGTGAATCACATGATTGCTTAGCTGCTGAAAGTTAAGGTTCCACTAAAGTGATAACCTTAATAAATGAAAACTTCCTTTTAGCAATATCAATAGGTTGCAATTGTACTTCTGTTGCACTCCCAATTACTGTTAGTTTAGTTCCATTAGATTGATTTCTAAGGAGCTATTTACATAACCATATATTGATTTTATTGTTGTAAATTTGTAATTTTTCCCATATCATTTTGTTTGTTTTTGTTGTATACCAAAGGTTGGTGCACTAGCATATAGTAAAATATATTTAGCTCAAAGAGAGATTGCGTCAATGTCTAGTGCACGAATGCACTTAGATGGAAATGATTTCTAGGAACCTAAAACAACTACCACTAATCAAAAAAGGAAATGGGGTTAGTAATGGATGAAACCCTTGGCAATCAACAAATAAATATCAGTAATAATGAGTAAAGATGTGACTGCCTTTTTTTTCTTTAATTTGTATATGTAATAAGTTGGCCCCGGTAATCTTTGGGGATCCTGTTGTATTTAATAGGGGGATTGCAAAGGCGAAAGAATTGGATAATAAAGTAGAAAAAGAAATCATTAATGCATTGAAAGATTAATTCAAATCAAATGTCAAAGAAGCAGTGAAAGTACAATTTCAAGATTTTCAATTAACAATCTAGGGTACTATGCAAAATATGATGGCTGATTTTAATTGTGGTTCACCGTATTTGATGACGACGCCTAGAAGTGAATGTGCTAGTAACTACGTTCATCTCTCTTGTAACCTAGCCCAAAATTTGGATAATGTTTTTACTTCAAGCCCCATTGAAAGGCCTAATTCGCCCGACAAACCCTCAGTTATATTGATTAATAGAGAAAATAAAGAATTAGCCAAGGGTTATGTCGTGACAGATGCAACAACTCAAATTTGTCACGGTAAGAAGGTTGGTATTGGTGAGAAGAAAGTTTATATGGATGAAGTATTAGAACCGGATGCTCCATTATGGTTCCCTCGAGATGGTAATGAAACTTTATCTGCCTATGTTGTTGGGGATTATATAATTTGGTTTGAGCATTAGTTGAAGTATATCTAATTACTTCTATTGTTGTTATGTGCACTTTTAAGTATTTATTTTTTGGACATGGTGGTACTTCATGTTTTGACTTGGCCATTTCGAATTTAGTATGTTTTCTGTATGGTTGGACATCTTTGGTACCTTATATTTGTGGATACACATGTTTTTGTAAGAATATTGGTTTGGTAGTTTTTTGATGGATATTGGTTTGTATGATACAATTTGGACATTATATATGAATTTGTATTATGCGGCTAAAAATGTGCTGCTAAAACTGGTGCATTGATAGGTACAGGAATTTATATTGTTACAGGAAACTGGACAAAAATATATAAAAAAATTTATTCAATTTATTATCTGTAACGGTTATAAACCGTAACAAATTTGTAACGGGTTTTTTTAATTTTTAACAGATTTTATTTGTTACAAATGATTTGTGATTTAGTTAATTTTGGGTGCTATTGTAATGGCTATATAGTATTTTGTAACGGAATAAATCAGTTACTTAAATTTTAATAGTAACTAATTTACAACTTTTTTTGTTCGTTACAAAACTAACTTTTGTAACAGTTTTGCTTAATTTCTGTAACAGATGTATACATTACTAAAGTGTTTTTAACGCCTAATTAGTATCGGATTTTTTGTGTTAGAAAAAATTTCTACAGTGAACATGATCCGTTACAAAAGAGCCATTATGGTGTAGTGATATGCAGCTGGATGCCCAGCAGGGATCTGGTAGTGGTCAAATCGTGAGGCCCAGAGCATTCAGCTGCAATGTCAAACTTGAGTCATTCTTCGTTAATGAGCATCCACAGCATACTTCTAAAATTTAGTACCAAATTTGCAAATATAACACTAAGTTTTCTGAGAGGATATAGCGAGTATGGTATAAAAAATAGCCATACGACTAAGCAAAAGTTGTATGAATTTTGAGCTTAAAAGAAGAAGAAGAAGAAGAAAGGCTACATACGAGTGAGTTAAGAATTTTCAATAATTTTATGTTTTTTACCCTACAATTTTATAACTTTAATGTATTTTTTTTACAAGACAAAATACATGGCTTGTATTCAAAATTAATATATATATATACTACATTCCAATTTTAAATGAATGGTTCCAAAAATGTTTTGCCAAATTTATATTTTTTCTCAATACCCATTCATTATGTTATTGACATTTTAATTTTTCAAAACCAATAATAATGATTCTTTTCACATTAGATTCCAAAACAAAAAGTCATTGTGTTTGTAAATATTTTTTTTTCAAATACCATATAATTGAGCCCCAATTAAATTTATTCACGCATTCGTATAATTTTAATTTCTTTAAATTAATTAAATTGGTATAAAAGTTGTGGCATTTGTTTTTTCGCGTATGGGACATACATTGCAGTCTGATGCTCATGGTTCGGCGCAACTCCACTTCGGAACTATTATTTTCCACTGATTGGTTTCTCATCTGGTCCACACAAATATTCGATCTAGTGGGTCTATTTTAAAGTAATCATTTATTTATTAGTTTTCTTTTGATATATACCAGAACTGTTTCAATTAATTTTTTCATACACCTTGATTAAACTCATTTATAAAAAGTGCCAATATTGAATAACGGATATTTTGCATTTACCGAAAATCATTCTAAAAAACTTTTAATTGAGCACAATTTTCTAAACTCAAAATAAGTAGTTATTGGGTCACTATATTGTTGTTAAAGCAATTTTTTACTAGGCTATCCAGGCAGCTGTAGATTTTTGTTGCACCAAAGCAAGGTCCAGCCCTTTCATTTTATCTTCTTTTTTTTTTCTGACCTCCTCTTTCCCTTCTCTCATTTTATGTTTTCTTTTCTTTTCTTTTTCTTTTTGTTGCCTTTTGTTTAAAAAATAAAAAAATCCTTATGCCATTTTTATTTTAGGTATAAATGATTAACTTTAAGTAAATATCGATCATGCTAAGTTTACATGTTGAATTCTTTTAATATTGAAAATTTTTATAATAAAATTTGGTTTGCTACTTATTAATATATCATAAAAATATAATTATAAACAATGATCATTACTATTGACAAAACAACAATGAATAAGCACTTTTGTAAGTGAACGTAGTACTAAAAAAAATAAAAATCTTATGAGTACCAGAACAATGGTGAATAAGCAGTTTAGTAATGGAGTTAAAGTTATTTTTTTAAATTGCGACGGTAAAATTTTTGTTATTTATTAAGTTCAAACCCCTTCATTTAAAATTGGCCCATATCATTTTTAGACCAGTCCAAATTCATTCTTTCAACCTATTGTCACACTTCTTAACAAAAAAATTCACCAAACAAGGACTAAGTGTTTGTTTAAAGTCAGCATTAAGTATTCAGGGGGATGGTACATCTTAATATTAAATGTTTAATCATTTAAAAAAAAAATTAGTCGTTGATCTGACGTGTTTTTTTTTTACTAAAAAAAATTAAAACAATTTATTGCATCTTTAAATACTTAAAACTCTTTCATCAAACATTTAGATAATAAATCAAACACCCCCTCAATATACAATTTTTCGTTTATTCGTACCATGGCACGGACATACCCTCGTTATTTTACAAGCAGGGTCATCCTGTACTTGAGAGAGTAGCTCCTAGTTATTCACGTCATGTTTTGGATATTTAAGGCTGATATGGCGAAGGAACTCTAAAGCATGGATACTCCATATTCAATACGTATCCTACACTGATACGTACCCAATACACTCAAATACGTATCGGAATTTCCCCTCTTTATTAATTTTCAGATAGTTCTTGGAAATGTCTAGGATACACCACATATACGTTTATGATAGGACATGTAAACATGATAATATTTCGTATAAGTATTAAACCAGGGTTACTTCATTATATTGAAAATGCACGTGAAGGAAAAAATTATTAAATACCTTCAAATAGTAATGAATCAATACTCACTTACTTGAGGTTGATAATCACGAGTAATATATATATATATATGATGACATTCCTTGCTATCTTTTGAGATAATGGGGTGGACATGAAATATGAAATGATAATTCTTTTGACGGGGTGTGTGAAATATTTGGAGCTAATTGAAGCCAAATAGCAATTTCATGTTATATGCAATGTATTCTTAGATTTATAATGTCTTCACCACTATTGACAGTTGTATTCGATCATAATTTTTTTAAAATTACTGACTTTTAATGTATAAGAATATACTACATATTAATTTTTATAGCATATCCTAATTATATCGTATCTTAGTTTTTTCATATTCTTGTATTGGTGCTGTATCGTATCGGATACCCATATCCATATCCGTGCTTCCTAGCGAAGGAATTTTTTGAAAAGAAAGAGTGGATACGGCTTTTTTTTCTTTTCTTAATATAAAGCAATTATTAAATGTATATTAATTTCTATACAAGCATATATTTATATGACATAAAATACTAACGTTTTGATTAGGCAATCATTCATTTAGTGGTTTTTCATTATGCGTTAGACCTGAGTGCCTGACCTTATAACTTTGTGTATCTATATTTTATGTCGAAACTTAATGAATGAGACTTATTTTTATATCTATTTATTAATTATAATTTTGTGTTGATTTGTGAAATTTTTTTGCCTTTCAGTTGTATAATGCATGTGCTATTTATCTACGTTTATCATATACAAGTCTTTTGAGCATATATTATGAATGCAAGCGATCTATTAATAATTTGATATATTGACATGTCTACAAAACTCGATCATTTAATGGTTTAGGAATAGTATCAATACTTGATTTTTTGGGAGGTCCAAGATTTAATTAAATCTTGGTTCTTGCATCTCGTATCTGTTAATAATGAATATGTCTATTTTGCGTTATTATATTCTTATTTGCTCTCCACATGCGAATATGGGATCGCACGTGAGGGAGGGTGTTCAACCGAGTAAGATATTGTCAAATTTATTGATCATTCGCACTTGAGTAACATAGACTTGAGTCGGTTGTGAATGACCAAATAAAAAGCGTGAGTGTTTCTGATAAATATTGAGGGTGCCAATATTCTCATCTATAAAATATTACATTCTTACATAATGTGAAAATAAAAAATATATCACAGAAAACAAAAAAGAAAGTGACTTTAATCAAATCAGAACTCTAGATCAAATCACAAACTTTGTTATGTCCCTACTATCATTACAAAAATAACGCATTATCTTGAGTACACTTTTATCATATAAAAAATTCATTAAAAAAAGTTGATGGGGTTAATTTATTTATTTATTATGGAGTTTATTCCCGACAAATTTTATTCAACAATTTAATAATTTGTCTTTTAAAAAGGAAAAAATTATTCTTTAATTTAGAAAAAAAAAAAAAAGACCTGCTCAAATTTAACGTATGCAACATGCATGTCTTTTAGAAAATAATTGAGAAGAGAGAAAAAAAAATTTACGGGCAAAAATTTCTCTGTTCTGTTTTATGGGACATGCTTCGCACTCAAATTGCAATTATTACAATCGCGTCGTCTAGTGGAGCCCAGGGTTGACGGTACTATTTTAGGTCTTTGGGGAACCATTTTCCACATTTTTTTTTCTAAATAGATTATTTTTTTAAGTTATTAATCAAGCTAAATTATTTTTTAAGATATTTATTAAGATAGCACTCTTTTTAAAATAATAATTTTGAATCACTATTTTAAGTCGAATTTATTAAAATAGTGATTTGAGATCACTATTTTTCTATCAAAATAATATTTCGAAATCACTATTTTAAAAAATATATTATTTTAATAAATATATTAAAAAAATGTTTAGTTCGACTAATAACTTTAAAAAATGACTTAGTTTGGATAAAAACTCCATTTTCTACTTACTTTGGTTTCTCATATGGCCCACACAAATATTTAAGCTATTGGGCCTTTTTTACGGCGACCATTTATTTATTGTTTTTCTTTTGATATATACTAAAAGTATTTGAGTTAAATTTTCAGCACATCGACAAATCTCCTCTGTAAAGGTGTTATCATTGAACACTAGAGATTTTCATCTACTGAAATTTGATCCAAAATCTTTTCAATTGAGCCAACTTTTTTGAAACCATAGTAACTAATTACTTGATCATTATATTATGGTTAAGGCAATTATTTATTAGGCTTTCAAAATTTTATTAAAAAAATTGGTGGAGTTAATCTATTTATTATGGAGTTCATTCTAGTCAAATTTTATTCAAAATTTCAATCATTTATCTTTTTAAAAATGAAAAAATTATTCTTTGATTGAAAAAAAATATCCCACTTGCTGAAGTTTGGCTCAAATTTAACGTATGCTGCATGGATACTTTTTAGAAAATAATTGTGGTTGTATTTTTCATAATAAATCAAGAACTTTTTAGCTGTCCGCAACCTATAGTTCTCTTATAATTGGAGGAGATAATGTGACCAGGATGAAGCACGTGTAATCATTTTATATGTGACTATGTGTCCACAAAAATAATTATAATTAGGAATTACGATTTGATGCATGCACGAAATAATTTATTCAAAGAGGGAAAAAGAGGTAACTACAAAAAAAAAAAAAAAAAATCCATTACAAGGCAACTCCTTTTGGAAAAGCAATTTGATTGCATTTACATACGTATTGCAATTGTTTTATATATATATATATATATATAATTATTGTTAATTTAATTTATATATTTATTAATCATTATAATTAAATAAAACACATGTGTACTATAATTAGGTTCTTCAAAAGAGGGAAAAATAGGTAAAAGTGTAACTAAAAGTAAAAATACACGCTCCTTTTTAAGTTAAGTTTCTGTTTCGAGTCTCCTTGTCTACGTTCCCATCCATCTCCCCTTCAACTCGAACCACGTATTACAGAAGAAAAAAAAAGTGACTTTAATTAAATGAGAACTCTATATCAAATTGTTACATCCCCACCATCATTACAAAAATAACGCACTACCTCAAATACACTTTTATCATATAAAAAAATCATTAAAAAAAATTGACGGAGTTAATCTATTTATTACGGAATTTATCCCAGTTAAATTTTATTCAAAAATTTAATAATTTGTCTTTTAGAAAGGAAAAAAGTTATTCTTTAACTTAGGAAAAAAATAAAAAACCCTACTCAAATGTAACGCATGCAGCATGGATGCCTCTTAGAAAATAATTGAGAAGAGAGAATAAAAGAGTCACGGGCAAAAATTCATCTGTTCTGTTTTATGGAACAAACTTCGCACTCAAACTGCAATTATTACTCTCACGTCATCTAGTGGATCCCAGGGTTGACGGTACTGTTTTAGGTCTTTGGGAACCATTTTCTACTACTTGCTTTCTCATATGGTCCAAACAAATATTTAAGCTATTGGGCCTAATTTTTTTATTTTTTTTTTTATATACTAAAAGTGTTCAAGTTAAATTTTATGCACATCAACAAATCTCCTTTGTAAGGGTGCCAATATTGAATACTAGAGATTTTGCAACGATTGAAATTTGATCCAAGAATTTGTCAGATGAGCCAATTGTTTTAAACCAAAGTAACTAATTACTTGATCATTATATTGTGGTTAAGGCAATCATTTACTAGGCTTTCAAGATTTTATTAAAAAAACTAGTGGCATTAATCTATTTATTATGGAGTTCATTATGGTCAAATTTTATTCAGAAATTCAATCATTTATTTTTTTAAAAAAGAAAGATTTTTTTTTAATTAAAAAAATAAAAATATATCCCACTTGCTAAAGTTTAGCTCAAATTTAAGGTATGCTGCATGGATGCTTTTTAGAAAATAATTGAGGAGAGAACTAGAATAATTACTTACGGGCAAAAATTCCTATAGACTTTTTTATGGGACATACATTACAGTCTGATAGGTTTGCACTCACGACGTCTAGTGGGTCCCACTGTTGACGATACTATTTTAGGTCTTTCCGAACTATTTTCTACTAGGTTTCTCATCTGTTCCCCACAAATAATTGAGCCAAAAAAAGGGCAAGCAGAAAGTGTGGTCAGCATGAAGCACGTGTCTTATAAAAAATAATTATAATTAGGAAAAATTACAATTTTATGCATGCATGGAATTGTAACTACAAAAAAAAAATTTGTAGCTTAAAGTTTGAAGTAGTTAAAAACTTTCAATTTACTTTGGCAGATGCCAGAAGTACTTTGATATAATTTTCAAACTAAATTTAAATGTCAATTTGATAATTTCTAAGGCAGAAAAAGAGGATTATTTACTCCTTATGGGAAGATTAATATTTCTCATAATTTTGACATCTTAGTGTTTTTTCAAAACATGAATGATATTCATATAGAATTATTTTCTATTACAAGGCAATACCTTTTGAACAATTTGATTGCATTTACATCTGTAATAATTGAAATTATATTTCTTTTTATTTAAAGTTATTGTTAATTTAATTTAGAAATGAGTTGTCACAATTATGTGTATGTATTATAACTAACTTCTTGAAAAAAAGGAAAAATAAGTAACTGTGAAAAATGTACCTAAAAGTAGAAAAAAATGTTCACATCTAGAGTAAGTTTTAGTTTCAAGTCTCCCTGTCCACGTCCTCATCCACCTCCCCTTCAACTCGAACCACAGTTTTATCATGCGTTGTATCACTTGTCTAGAAAAAGACTAACATGTCAGTAAAAATTTGATCTTGTTTTTGTAAATATTTTCATTTTAATTCACCAAAGTATGATTTTTCTCTAAAATTATTGGCTTCAATCTACGTACACTCTAGAATCAGATAATGCTTCCGCAACAAATCCGATTTTAAGACTCTATTCACTTGTTATGATATAAATAAAGTACCAAAATTCCCAATAAAAAAATTATTTGTAATTAAAATAGGATGGAGATGTTGGCGCTCTCAAAAATACTTGGTAACACTCCCACTTTTATTTGGTTCTTCGCAATTGAGTAAAATGTTTGTTACTTGCTTCTTGATGGTTGAATATAAGCCTATATACTTGATATTTGACAATTGAGTAAGGCGTTGTCAAATTTATACTTAATCTTTTGCACCTGATTAATGCACATCTTACTCTATTGTAAATGACCCAATAAAAAGTGAGAGTGTTTCCAATAGATATTGGGGGTGCCAATATTTTCATCTATAAATTATTACATTCTTACATAATGTGAAAGTAAAATATGGACCATAAAAGAAAAAAGTCACTTTAACCAAATCAGAAATCTAGATTAAATCACAAACGTTGCTATGTCACCATTGTCATAACAAAAAAATAACATGTTATCCAAGGGCGGATCCAGGATTTTACCTTGGGGTGGGCTGATGATAAAAAGAAATTTTGTAAAAAAAATTTTTTCGAGAAAATATTAATAACGATTTTTTCCCTTTTCCAAGTAGAAGAATTTTTGAAATTAATTTTGTGGTTGGCTAAAAAATATATAGACTAATTTTTCTCAAAATTTCAGTTTCAAAGTCTTATTAGGTTCCGAAATAGAATGAAAAATTAATTAAAATATATATAACAATTGATTACTAAAACTGAGGCTTTAAAATATAAGCTCTTGGAAAAAAATTAAACATAAGTATTGGTCCAACCGGAAACAATAATACTCTAATAATCTAAAAAAAAATTGCATATAATATATATTAAATAAACTGAAGTATTGAACAATAAATTAAGAAATGAACAAACAATACTCTAAATCTCTAATAGTATAATAAATAATATATATAAATTTAAGCCCCTCTCCTTCCCCCTCCCACTTAAGGCTTGAAGATCCAGATCTATCACGCGCAATAGTGCATATTAAAAAAAATTCATAATATATACAAATTATTATGGCCGTATGGTACTCAGGTGTTTTTATGAACCCGGAATAAACTTATTAGTTATATAAATAATATATAATATAATATGTATTAAGTGAACTAAGAGCATCGTTGACCAAAAAAAAACCAAGAGTATCGGTGATTAATTTAGATGGATAGAATAATGGCCTAAGTTATTGACAAAAGTCAAGTGGGCCAGACTGCTATTTAATTCTTTAGTATTCTAACTATTTTATTTTTTTTGAATGGGCTGGATTGCTGTTTAATATTTATGTGTACTATAAGTAATTTTTTTTGTTATTTTTTGAGGTTGCTCCCTATTATTAATTCAAAACTCAACTTACCCCCTGTTTTACTAATCCTTTGAGTTACTCCCCTGCGATTTGACAGAACGCTAACTCCATTCCATTTTCTGTCCCTTTGACCATTTTGCCCCAATTGTTTATCATCTTCCTTATTCAATGATTATTCAAGAACCCTAATTTCATTTCTTCTCTTCCTAAACACAAAACCCAACAATTTTGTCTCTCTAATTTCATATCTTTCCTTCTCCATCTCAACCTTCAAGAAACCCATTTTGTAATTATCTCAAACCCAACAACTTTCTCTATCTAATTTCATCTCATTCATTTTTCATCTCAACATTCAAGAAACCATTTCGAAATTATATCGAAAATTAGTTTTAACTTTTTCTCTCTAAAATTAGTTGATTTGGGGATCTAATTTCAATTCGAATATTTAAATCTTAAATTTTAAATCACAAATTTCATTGCATATTTTTCAGTCACGCCAAGGAGATGATGAAGAAATATTACATAGGTGAGAAAGAGTGAGGAAATAGGGGAGAAAGAAAAGAAAGGAAAATGGGTTTATCATCATCATTTTTGAAAATAATTTTAGAAAGAAGGTGAATAGTGAACTCATTTTTGAAAAAGAAGATTCATCTTGAAAAAGAAGATGAATAGCAAACGGGTTTGGATTTATAAATTGAGTATGAAAATGGGTTTACTAATAGAAACAATTTAGGATTTGGAAATTGGGTATAAAAATGGGTTTATTGTTGAAAATGGTTTTTGATTCATCTTTTGGAGAAGAAGATGAATAGTAAACCAATTTTTGTATTTCACATTTGAAGAAGAAGATAAATAGCAAACAATTTTTGGATTTGTAAATTGGGTTTACTAATATAAACAATTTTGGATTTTGAAATTAGGTTTATTGTTGAAAATTATTTTGGATTCATCTTTGAAGAAGAAGATGAATAGTAAAACCTTTGAAGAAGAAGATGTATGGTAAAACCTTTGAAGAAGAAGATGTATGGTAAACAGAGGGGTAATTCAGTCCAACAAATTAAGAAATGAACTGTAACACCCCGTGTTCATATTAGTGTTAAGTATGTTGTATTAGGTTTCTTTACACTCATATGAGTGATCGTTTAGTGATTCGGGTGGTCTGAATCGATTTTGGTTTGTAAATCATGAGTTTTGATCCTACGCAATTTCCTTATTTTTAGCTAACTTTAGATTATCGTAAATTTCTCATCTTTTATCCGATTTGGCTGTTGTTTATTCGTAATTCTAGATTTCATACCATTCTACAACTTTTGTGTTTTGGCCGAAGTCCAATTCGCACTCCTCGTTGACCAAAACGGGGCCCGAAATAGGCCCATCGCAAAATTCTGATCTTTCGGTAGCGCTTTGGCAGAGCGCTGTCTTTGGTAAATTTATGGGATTGAATGGTCCATAATTTGGTAAAACTTCCAACTAGGAAGTTGTAGATCTTTGAAATACCTTTCCGTGGACATAAAGAACGCCTCAATCGGAGTTCCGAGTCAAAAGTTATGGCCAAAACAAAAACAGTGCTACAGAACCCAAAAATTAAAGCGCGGACTGGTATGGCATTTTTGGCATACCGGTCCGGCACCAAATTTTTGGAAAAATTGACCCCCGCGGACCGGTATTGGGTATTTTGCATACCGGTCCGCTAGTCACTATTCACCACCGACTTAAACTCGTTTTTAAGCTGTTTTTCACTCATTTTCACCCCATTTTCGAGGGAAGTTTCTAGAGAATACTAGAGGGAGATGGGAGCTCGTGTGTGAGGGTTCTCGGAGAGATTTTTAACGCATCTTTCATCCTTTATTGAAGAATCAAAGCTTCAAATCAATCAAGCATCATTCTTCTTTACTATTCATCATCTTCTATCTTGGTTTTCTTCTAGAAAAGCTCAAGCATGAGCTTTGGCTATGTGAGTTGGGGTCTATGCATCATTGATTAGGGGTTTTGTTATTCTAAGGGCATGGTGACGCCAGAGCTCGAGGATTTCACCGAACGGGGCTTCGGTTTACATCATTCTTCGTTCTTTTGGTCTATACACTTAAGGTAGGGGTTATATGTTTTCCAAACTTGATGATATGATTTTATTTATCTAAAGATGAGTGATTTTATACATATATATTTGATATGAAGCACATACTTCCCTGTTAGTGAATATACAAGAAGGATTTTATACATACATGTTATTATGTTAATCATATCATTGGATATACATAAGTTTTGCATGATTGAGTTATGATTTTACTATATGAAGCAATATATGCCATGTAAGCTCCATAATTACATGTTATTGATTCATACGGATGTTCTTTGGATGTATATGTGTTGGTTTAACAAGAAAATGAGTAGTAAAGGGTTTTGTAGATGCCAAAGAACATGGACGTGAATTGGTTAGAGTTTATATGGCATATGTGATTTCTATTGTGTCTGTGATGCATTAGTTGAGACAAGATATGCCACTTGAACTTGATATCTATGTAATATAGATTTGTATGTGATGTTCCTTGGACATATACGCTTGGTTGAATCCAAGTGGATTTGTAAATGGATTATCTATGTGCTAAGGAACATAGATACATGATGAATGAAGTTTAAGTGGCATAAGTTGTTTCTAGTTTACATTTAGAACATGAATTGCACGCTATGCATGATTATTATGTCAACCCGGCATATGGAGGATCTCTTGGCAAGCTCAAAGCATTCTTATGGCATATGGTGCGGAGATTGTCTTTTGGAAGAGTTATGTCTCGTATCCATGTTATGGATGGATTTCTATGCTCGGGGGGTATATTTGAACATATGATTATCTATCTTCGGGATTTCTTCATTCGTATGTGGATATTCTCGGCTATGTTATATGGTGGGGTGTTGCCCACAATTATCTGTATCTGTTTGGCCTTCCGTCAGGTGATAGGGAATGATTATGGTTAATGCTTGCCGGGACGGGGAAAATAGGCAGGGCCTGGTGCCCTTGGGTTGAAAAGCCCTAAACCTCTGGGGGGGTCCTTCAGTCGTCGGTTGTCTAAAGCCTGCGGTGAATAGTCCGAAAATCTAGACAACGGCAAGGCACTAGTGAGTCGTCGGCTGTCTAGAGCCCACGGTGAATAGTCCGGAGATCTAGACAATTGTTGAGATAATTGGTATGATAATAAATTGTTGATGTGATATTGCGGACTGTGGTCCAATTATTGATTATCTGTTGGTATTCACCTAAGACGGAGAGTCCATATTCTGATTATATATGATCCTATGATATG
Organism: Lonicera japonica; assembly: GCA_021464415.1. NCBI lineage: Eukaryota > Viridiplantae > Streptophyta > Magnoliopsida > Dipsacales > Caprifoliaceae > Lonicera > Lonicera japonica. The sequence goes on from JAKCWG010000293.1 coordinate 27,072, forward strand.
ATCTCGATGGGGGCGGCCGAGCCCATGTTATGATCTTGATACTCACTCTTTTGGGGGCGGTCAGGCCCACTGGCATTAATATTATTATAACTATGATTCCGCTCAACTTCGGCAGTTCTCTTGGTGGGATAATGAGACGGTGTCATCATTATCATTATTCTCTTAGAAAGGTGGTCCATATTCTATTCTGGTGATTCGACGTAACTGTTGACACAAAAGGGAGGTAACCTGCATATGCATGAGCATGCATTGTTTTTGTGAAATCATGATATTTACTTGTATTGGTGGTTAAGGAGTAGATTATAGTTTGTGATATGTTACAAATAACATTTAGATTATATGATGAAAAGGTTTACTTGATTTACAATAATATATGAAGGAATGTTTTCAAAACCTTTCCCTACTACTTCCCCCCTACTGAGCTGTGAGCTCACCCCGTGTTTTATTTACAAATTACAGGTACACAGGGTGCGAACGATGGTTACGGGATTACGGGTTCGGGATCGAAATAGAAGACTCTGATACATACTCATTTTTGTTGTTTATATGTTATCTCGGGAAGCCACGGCTAGCCCAAAATATTGTATATTATTTTTGAACTTGCTTAGTTGGTTTTGTAAAACAGTTACATGCACGCATGTGTGTTTATGTACAGGAATATCATCTTATATCTCGTTGAATGTTGAATGACACATGACATTTACTGTTTGGATTTTCTTTGTATATTTACATATATACCCATTTTCGTTAATCTAAGATGGGTTAGTAGCACTCCAGGTCTTAATTACGGGTGTTATCCTGTAGATTAAGGCGGGGGTGTTACATGAACGGAGTTAGCATTCCGTCAAATCGCAAGGGGGGTAATTCAAAGGATTAGTAAAACAAGGGGGTAGTTGAGTTTTGAATTAATAATAGGGGCAAACTCAAAAAATCCCATTTATTTTTTTGAGTGGGCTCCAACCCAACTAGACACCGCCCCTCTCTAAGCCATTGATGTTATCTCATGTATACTTTTATCATATGAAGATTTTATTAAAAAAATTGGTGGAGTTAATCTATTTATTTTGGAGTGTATTTTTGTCTAATTTTATTTAAAAATTCAATCATTAATTTAGTTTTTTAAAAAAGAAAAACTTTATTTTAAAAAAACAAATCAGTCTTTTTAAAGTTTGGCTCAAATTAAACGTATGCAACATGGATGCCTCTTAGAAAATAATTGAGGAGAGAGAATAAAATACATACGAGCAAAAATTCCGTCATGCCTTTTTATTAGGCCTGGGACCAGTCTGGTTATTTAAAAAAATTTTAAGAACCATTAACCGAACCGATTATATGTTAACGGTTCGGTTCTACTTATAAAAAAGTGAAGAACCGGTTCTAACGGTTTGGTTCTTCCGGTTTATCAGTTAACTGTTAACAAGATAAAAACCGGTTCCTTAACGGTTATTGGAATGAACCGGTTTACTAGTTAACCATTAACAAGAAAAAAATTGAAATATTAATGGTTATTGGAAAGTAATAACGGTTCTAACGGTTCCTTAATGATTCTAACGGTTCCTTAACGGCTCTAACGGTTCGGTTCCTAAGCAATTTAGAAGGAAAATCTAATAACGATTCCTTAACGATTATTAGAAAGAAATTATGTCAAGAACTGTTAACCGAACCATTAACAACCTCGAAGAACCGAACCGGTAACAAATATAATACCATAAGGAAACCTAATTAATAAGAAAATATAATACCATAAGAAAACTAATATAATAAGAAAAAATAATTAATTATAATATATATTCTAACACTCCACCTTAAGTTGGGTGCATAAATATTGAGTATGCCCAACTTGTTGATTAACCTAAAAAATATCTTATTGGATACATCGGTAAACTAATCTTCTGAGCGTATATGAAGTACTACAACTATGTTTTCCTCTAATTTCTCTTTAATAAATAATCTATCTACTTCCACATGCTTTTTTCCATCATGTTAAATAGAATTTTGAGTAATATCGCATGCTGCCTTGTTATCACAGTATAACATCATAAATTCTCTTAGCAGATAACTTGTATTAGTCAATAGCAACGTTAACCACAACATATAATTCTTGGACTCCTAACGACATTCTTTGATATTCTGCTTCAGTGCTCGAATAAGAAATAACATTTTGTTTCTTACTTCGCCATGTGACAAGATTCCTATAAAGTTTATATTTTGGTTAGCTTTATTCCTTCGATAAAAACACGTTTGGTTGCAAGTTATTTGAGTTGTTCGAGATTGCATCTGAAGAATTATAAGCAAGCCAAGCTGCCAAAGCGATGCACTAAATAATTACATTGAAGAAGATACGGTAAACATTGACATTTAAATTTAATTTCATAGGTGGTATTTTTAAAAAAATATTTTGGGTTGAATTAATTTTTTTTATTATTTTTGTTAGTGTTTTTCTCGCATTCGTAATACTTCGCCAAATCGAATTTGTAAAACTCTAGAATTATATTTCTAATAAATTCCTAAAATTGCTACAAAAATTTATATCAAATTAGAGTTCAAAGGAATTTAATATTCGAAAAAACAGAAAAGAATAATAAAAAATTTATTAAAAACAAAAAGATTTATTAAAAAAATAATTAATTAAATTAAAAAAATTTTGAAAAGCAAAAGTTTTCTTTTTAAAGACAAACCCACGTGAAGATGTTTATAATATATGTGGTTGTCCTTTTATTTAAAACATCTAATGCCACGTGTCAACTTTTTTATGGTTTAATTCAAAAAGGATGAAGGGCATATATGTTCACAGTGGACGGGTACAACTTTTTATAATGTGTACTGGCGCATTTTCGAGCTCATAATTGAATTCTCAAATTTTGGAGTCGTCCAAGTTTTTCGATGCGTACCGATCTGACTATAATTTTTTAGGCATTAATTAATATCGTAAAATTTTTATTTTTAATTATTTTTAACCATTTATTAAAAAGAGTTGGTTTTTATATTTTTATATAAATAAACCCATATGATAAGAGATTTTGACACACTTTTAACATATGTTTTGAGAGGATTTTTTCCACATTAGAGAGAGAATAAAAGTTTAAAATATAAAATTACCTTAGGGCTTTTTATTCATTCTAAAGGAATCGTTTTTTTTATAAAAAATAAATCAGATCCCAGAGTGCATGTAATTCGCAAACGGAGTTGAAGAACGGTGTGATACCATGGCGAGTGATTCATTGTGAACTTATTTGTGCGATTTAGATAGAAGCACTATACACGCAGATGGCGGTTTGAGATTAATCGAATCTGTAAACCTTTGTGCATATAGTGGATTGTTAAGGATTAGTCTTGCACTGCAGGGATACCTAATTAATTCTGGTGTTTACTTATCTGTTTAATTACTTTATTAATTGCTACGTACTAGAAAAGATTAAACAACATTTTCAAAATTAAAATCCATAGACATTTAGGGTTTATTTTTTTTATTCAATTAAAATTGATTTTTGATCATACATCCATCTAATAACAAACCTAGGGTTAATTTAGTTAATTCGCTTCCGTGCATTCTAGCCTTTTTCAATTCCCACCAACAAATGTGAAATATCCTGATGTAGACCGTTTGTCACTGACATTTTCAGCCTAATCAGCATTAGTGTACCTTTTAATTTTCAAAAAATCACTATTCTTTGTAAACAAAATATTTTTTCTAGGATTTTCCTTCAAATAACTAAGAATGTTCATTATAGCCCGCATATGCTTCTCTCTAAGATTATGCATGAACTAACTAACTGTACTCAATGCATAAAAAATATTAAGTCTAATATGCGCCTAGTACATCAGCCTTCTTACCAATCTTCGATAACGCCCTTTATTAACAGGCACTTTGTAACACCCCCACTTTTAGTTTAGAATGCTTCCCACGAGCTATATTCCAATCATTGCAAAAATTTTGTTTTGGGTGTGAAATTTTTGATTTTTGGATATCTGTGAGATTCCGGATCTCCGACCCGTCCTCCTCTTGGTTTTTGGTTTTAATGAAAAATGTGTTTTGTAGAGTCGCCAGTTTGTTTTACAAGAAAACCAACAAAAAATCATATAAAAGACAATTCGATAACGAATTATCTTTCATACGTTTGAAACTAGAGATTGATAGAAAATTTACTTTGCAAGGGTTCGGAAACTACGTTACGAATTGGGAAGGTGTTAGGCACCCAATTTGCGCTTTTGGTCTCTTAATGGATCATGTATCAAATTCCTATTTTAGATATCTTGCAAGTAGTTTGAATCGTTTCCAAAATAATCCTTTCGGGTAAATTTGATTTAAAACGATATTTTAAAATTAGACTCGAGCTTTACGAGCGCCTACGTATTCATTCATAAAATGAAATCAAAGTTTTGCAGTTTTATTTGTTTAGAAACTATTTTGTATTTTAGTTTGTTTTGAAAACGTGTCAAAACGGATTTTAGATTTCTTGTAAAACTTAGAAAGGACTTATTTTGAAAGCAGTGGACTTCTTTGCAAGTTATCTAATTTTATGTATTAAAAACTTGTATTTAAATGTAGTATTGAAATTCAGGAGAATTGTAGAGAAATGTACCTGATGCGCTTGAAGAAGAACGAAGATAGCTTGCTTGCTCCCTTCTCTCTCTAGACTTTCTCTCTCTAAAACTTTCTCTCTCTAAAACTTTCTCTAAAAAGACTCTCCAATAATTTTGACAGAGTTTCTTCTTACTAAAAATACTATTGAGTGTTGATGCCTCCAAATAACACCCCAAGGGTCCTATTTATAGGGAAATTTCTGCCAAAAACGTTCCAAAAGAAGCCAGCCGCAGGGGGTGCGGTTGGGGCTGGCGGCTGGGGCCTGCAGTTGGGTACCAACCGTACGGTTCGCGGGTAGCCGTACGGTTGGAGGGCTGCGGCTGGCTCTCCACAAATTTACAGAAATGTCTAAAACAACTCAATTTTCCTAGTAAGCAAAGAGGCAACATCAGTCGTATCAAACTCCTGACGAATCCAAAGTTAGAGTCTTTCCTAACAGTCTTCTATATGCATGATGATTTAAGACATAATGCAAAATGCTTACTTTATTAGAAAATCAATGTTCATACAAGAGTCGTGGATTGGGGTGTTCACAGACCCTCTCGTCCCGGAATTATTGCCCGCAAGAATTCTAGGACGATAAGAAGACAACGATTCACGACTCTTGTGTGAATCTCAATGTATTGATACTTGAATCAAAATATACCCTTTTGGCACGTGAATTTCGTCGTGTCTCAGGTGATGCAATCCATGACCGCCCCTTTCCTCTCGACTAGGCTACACGATACATCGGTCTTTTCTTCCATCCACCCTCAGTGGCACATTTTTACCCTCAGCGTACTGGATTTTTAATAATTCGTGCAGGCACTTTTGACATCTCTCCAAATCCAGATGATTATTGCGAAAAAATGTTTCAAAAGTTTCCCATCATCTAGGGAAAAGTGAAAAAATGATTGTTGTCTTGTGATTCCCTTCGTGGGGATTTGTGCTTAAAAGAAGAAATTTTCATCTTTGCGAAATGTAAAAAGAAGATTTCCACTGTGGGGAATGTGTAGTAAAAGTTATTTCCATCATGGGAAATGTGTAGTAAAGGTTATTTCCCTTCATGAGGAAAGGGGATCGAAAAAATTCCCATCCTGGGGAATGCAAAGAATTCCTATCTCTGAGGAATTCGAAAAATTTCCTTCGTGGGGAACACATAGAGTCGTTATTTTCCTTCGTGGGGAAAGTGATTTCGAAAAAATACCCATCGTGGAGAATGCGAAGAATTCCTATCTCTGAAGAATTCGAAAAATTCGCTTAGTGGGGAATACGTGGAGTCGTCATTTTCCTTCGTGGGGAAAGTGATTTCGAAAAAATTCCCATCGTGGGGAATGCGAAGAATTCCTGTCTCTGAGGAATTAGGAAAATTTTCTTTGTGGAGAACACGTAGAGTCATTATTTCCCTTCGTGGGAAAAGTAATTTTGAAAAATTTTCCATCGTGGGGAATGCAAAGAATTCCTATGTCTGAGGAATTCAGAAAATTCCCTTCATGGGGAACACATGGAGCTGTTATTTTCCTTCGTGGGAAAAGTGATTTCAAAAAACTTTTCATCGTGGGGAATGTGAAGAATTCCTATCTCTGAGGAATTCGAAAAATTCCCTGAGACTGTTTTGTTGTCTTAGTTTTATTATTCGAACACTGCTTTGTTGATTTTTTCAAAAATTCATATACTAGAGAGAAATGCTTGTAATTTGAAGAGCTATTTTTCTTTTATTCCACCCTCAGTTTTGACCTTTGGTGTTTATCGGGAATCAAATTTTTCTAGAAGCTTTCGGACCATTTGTGCATGGATTTTTGGGATTTGGCATCTCTCTACCCTCAATTTTCCTCTCTTTGGTCATGGGAATAGAATTTCGTTTGGAATTATCAATTATCCTTGAGCTACCCTCTGATTTTTCCATAGGGAAGATGCTGGTCTTGTATCGTTTTCTGTTTTTTGATACCCTTATTGCTCCTTCTCCAGCCTTTTATTTTGGCGTTCGAATTTTTCTTGATTTCTTCTTTCTTTGTTTTTCCAAAACAGAAGCCTTAAACACCTAAGATGTAGCCCTCCGCCTTTTGGCACAGCTGTCACTCTTAGTGTGGCTCTCCCTGTCGATTTTTCCTTTATGTTTTTCATTCTTTCCTCACTTGGACCAATGGAATTTTTCCCTTTTCTACTCTTTCAATTTTTTCTTGTACCCGATTCCTTTTTTACATCTTCCCCATTTATCTATTGGATTTGAGCTTTTCGAAAAATAGATCCATCCTTTGGAATTTCGGTTCATCCACAGACTTTAAAGTGTCAGACTTTGGATTTTGATCAGCCATCTCATGCGTGTGTGTGAGTCTTGGTCCTTTGTACCGGGAGAAGTCGATTCATAGTCTGTCCTTTCCCCTTTTTTTTGGCAAATCTGGTCAAAATTGAGGGGGTAGCCGTAGGGTATATACCCCCCAGTCGTATGGCTGGCAGCCAACCGCACGGTTGGGGGCTAGCCGTACAATTGGCTAGCCTACGGCTGGCTACCGAACCCTATATATAGGCCACTATTTTGATCATTCTCTTCACTTTCACTTTCAATTGCAATTTCTCTTCCTAGCATATTGTTTGTCGGAAAACAACCCTAGATAGGGGGGGTGAATAGGGTTTTTAAAAACTTAATGTGGAATTAAAACTTTTTTTAAAATAATTAAGCAAAGCAACTTAGCTAAGCAATAATATCAAGAAAATAATTAATTTGAAGTAATCAATCACAAGACAAGCAAATAAGCTATATCAAAGTATAAGCAATAATATAGCAATAAAAAGAGAGCTTGAGTTTAGAAAGATTGAACCGATCGAAGTCGAAGATTTTTTGTCCACACGGTTCGGCTTGTTCCCCCTACTCTGCGCTCGGTTAGTTCCCTGAGAACTTTCACTATTCAATCTTCTTTGGGTGAAGATCAAACCTCAATACAAATGTTGTTATGCACGCAACACTCACAATGTAATTATACACACTACACTTCTCACAAGATATGCTCTCTTGCTCTACAAAGAGACAAACTCTCTTTTGAAATGAAGAATAAATTATTTGTGGTGATACACACCAATACAATAACTCTCAAGTGTATTTGAAAATTACAAATGAATCTCACACTAGAGTTATCAAGATTGATCAAAGTATATAGCTCAAAAATGAAGAATATGATCAATGAAATGAATTGAATACTTGAATAACTTTGTATATATGTAAAATGAGTTTGTAGAATGATTTAAGTATGTTAAAACATGTCTAAGATATCATATATATAGCTTATAAAATCATATGGTCGTTGGGGATGATTAAGAAAGGTTTTGGCTCCATGGTACACATTTTCAAACTTTCCAACAGCTAGTTTTGACAAAAAATTCAAATTTGTTTTGTTATTTTCTCCCAATTAAACCGTTGGATCATGCTCAAATTTTAGTCAAAAGTGACAAGTGATGTTGTCTAACTACTGTAAAAATTGAAAAATGATCGTAGTTCGGAAAGGCCTCCATCTTACCGTTAGATCAAAACTGGGCAAAAATTAAGCGAATTTTAAATGTAAAATAAAAATATTTTTGCAATTTAACAATTTAGTTCCAAATAAAATTCTAATGATTTGTGAACCTCAAAGATATGTTTCTAAGATACCTATTTTTATTAGAGCTCGAAATATGATCATTTAAAATTAATATGAATTTATTTTGAAACTCGATCTTTGTAAAATGATGTTTTTCAAATAAATTCAATTTCAAACTTGTTTGAATCAATCTTTAAAATATATATGAATATTTGAGCTATAAGGATTTGATCAATAAAGTAACTTTACATAAATCTTAAGCACTCACTCAATTATTAAATTAACGAGTCTTCGAATACTTTGATTTGTTTCTTCAGATTGATCTTCATTTGAAACTTTTTCCTTGAAGCTTTGCATATAATCTTTTGATCATTTGTGTTTCATGATTTGCATTGATAGATTTGATTTTCCTTGTCTTGTCCAATGATTGAATAGTAAAAGAATGATCTTTGTCATGTTTTTCTTGAATTTTTCAAGTAAATGAACTGTATACTTATATTAAGAAACATGTTTAATTACACATGATGTACCGTGATGTGCCATTGATCTCGTCGGGAGAAGGGCGGGAGTGGCTGCTGATGGAGTCCGCGGCACACGAGATTCGTCGCCGGACTTGGGTATGCTTTGATTTTCAGCACTTAATTACTTAAGTGATATTTTAGAAAAAATGCAATGACGTGATATGCATGAAATGTGATAGATTTAATAATTACTCGCCATGGTAGATATACTTAACATAGTGTATTCTTTAAAATAATTATTACGCAGTATTAGCGTAAAACTATTAAAGAGTGAACCATATAATTCATTTGAAATTTTGCGATGTAACAGAGGATTGGTCGTTGTTGTGGTATCACACGTGCGGCTCCCGAGCTACGAGACCAGCTACCCTCGTTGGTGAGAGCTTATCTGAGTATGACCCCGTTTGGGCGATTTATAGAGGTGTTGCTGGGTGGGGAGTTTTAGCGTTCGATGAGTTTGCCGAAGGTTTTAGGAGAGAGATGGTGGGACACGACGCACACCTTCCACTGGAGTTGGGGATAGATGACCTCGGAGGATGTGTTCGTTTTTACTGGGTTTCCGTTTGGGGGACAGGCATTGGCACCCAACTCACAGGTGCGAGTGACGTGAGATGGTATGGGAGTAGCGTTAGGGTGGAGGCCTAGTCGGATTGTAGCAGACAAGATTCCATATACGGCGATGGTTCATCATATCGAGGCGGAGACTGAGAAATTTGGAGACGGGCCAATGACACGTCAGGAGGTGCGACAGCTGTCACGATGCTTTCTGTTGTTCTTGCTGCACGACTTTTTCTATGCACGTGGTGGAGACAACCTGCGGCTATGGTGGTTGCCGTATATGAGGTATTTCGACCAGCTGTACACATTTGCGTGGGGCGGTTACGTGCTAGCAATACTATACGAGTCGATGGGTTTAGTGTGTCGACATATGGAGCTCAATCATCGTAGGCTTGTCATGCTTTTGGGAGGTAACTCTTTGTTAACTTATATCTGGAATTTTTTCTTTATAAATAAAATATGTGTTTTTAATAAAAATGTGATGGTTTGTGACAGATGTGGTTTATAGCTCATACCCAGCAAGGTATAGGTCAGATTCAGTTCCATGCCACACATGCCGATGAGTTCCCCTTATTTTGGCGATTTTATAGTGGGAACGTTGTTGGGTTATACCGGTATTTGACACCGGATCTGAGTGCAAGTGACGTGTTCGGGCTTCAGTTCGAGCAGGTAAGAGAATGTATGATTAAGTTAAGTTAAATTAATTTAGTGACATTTGTAAAAATTTAACTTATTATATTTTTACAAAATAGGTGCAGTGGAGTCCATGGCCCGCATTCATGACCCAGCAGTGGGGGCATGCGGATGCGTTGGCGGCGGCGCGTTCGAGACAGCTTTTTGCGCATGAGTATGGGGTTGCGTTCTACTTGGGAGAGCGGGTGATCCGGCAGCATACCCTGGCATTGGGAGCGATAGTGCCGGCATGGCCTCCGGCTGCGATGAGGCGGCCAGAGTTGCTGTCTGTGGAGGAGCGAGCTGCTTTTATGGATGGGAATCTATGTGAGGGATTTCTACTAGAGGGGGATTGTGAGTTGTTCGCGCATCGGTACTTAATGAGGGAGATAAATGGGGTGCGCGACTGTTGAAGGGGATCCGCTATTCATCCGAGGATAGCTATACATATCCCAGTGGGTGCCACATCAACATGTGCTAGCCCCAAACAGGCGAGCTAAGGGTACTGCGGATTCGGACGACGAGGATCCGAATGGAGGGAGAGAGGTAGAGCCGCAGCCGACAGAGGGAGAAGATGAAGAGGCATTGGAGGAGGTGCCATTGGGAAATGGGAATGGAAGGGTTGCACCTACTGAGCCTGGAGTAGCTAAAGGAGGGTCGGCGGTAGCAGCTGTATCACCCGGACGGGGGAGAGGGGTGAGAGCAGATAGGATCCTAAAAAGAGGTAGGAGTCCGGTATCGAGGCCACCATCCTACCAGCCATATCAGGGAGGACACCTCAAATGTCCGCGGAGGTGGTAGTGCAGGTGGTGGAGCTGTTACGGACGCTAGGAGGGCGAGGATCTTGGAGATGCGGGTCCGTATCGAGTTCATCGCCCATATATGGGCCGGGGGACATGGATTGGGCTCAGCACATTTCCTTCTCGCCATTGTTGTGTACTCCTATTTGGTCTCCTGGAGCTGGGTTCGTTGGTTTGAGGCCCTACTCCTTATCCACTCCATCATTGGGTGCTGCTCGTGGGATTGCTTTTCAGGAGGTGGGAGAGTTTGCGGCTCAATTGGGAGCTGATACGGGCATAGGTCAAGCTCTGGCGGGTGAGGGAGGTGATAAAGGAAAAGGAAATGAGGTGTGGCCTTGGAGTCAGAGAGGATGGAGGAGACTGATGAGGACACCCCCTCGGTGGGTGGAGAAGTTGGTGGAGCCGAGGCTGGTCCGTCACATGCCAGCTGGGCGTTGACGTCATATGCGATCCCCGAGTATCCGAGAGATATTCGTTACATGGATTTTGGGCGGCTAAAGGAGTACCAAATTCCTGACATGCCGGTGGTTGATGAGCAGATGGGTGCACCGGTTCATGCCTCAGACGAGAAGGTTTGATCCTTATTTTACAAGTGTAAAAAGTTTGGTATATATGCAGTATTTATAAATAGTGATGAATTACATGACTGTTTTTTACAGATGGGTCTTTTCCTGCTTCGGGAGGTGGCGGAGTTACTGAGGAGCTATTTCAACGCCTACGGATTGTTGACCTTTGCGGCTCTTTTCCTGATAGAGTATATGGGGAAGTACAGCCGGCGTTTGGCGGGTGAAGTAACGGCTACCTACCATCCATCTCGCTCGCGTTTTCGATCGGCGGTGCCTTCGCAGTCCGTGCAGCAGTCAGGTCGGACATCTAGGCTCGGTCCTCCACCTCAAGGCCGTGGTCGTACAGCGTCTGAGAGTCCGGCGGAAGGCGTTGGTGAAATAGAGGCGAAGCGCCCACGTACGATGGATCCTCCCCCTTCCCCTCAGCATTGATGGTTTTAATGTTGGTTTATGATGGTTTTTTTAGTGTTGGTTTATGATGGTTTTTTGATAAAAAAAAACTTCTTAAATTAGTTATTAATTTAGATGTATTTGTTTTTATGAGCAAGTTGGTTATTTTAAATTAATGTGACTCGGTTTCAATTATTAATAAATGAAGTATTTATTTTAGAGGAAAGTATGTTTGTGTGTGATGTTACAGGTTTTGAAATATGAGAATGTGACAAAATTTGTTGCGAATTTGATTGTAAAAATGGTTAAACATATGTTGGCAAGTAATTATCAAACCTATATGCATGCAAATGATAGAACGTTCTTCTTAAATAATGTCTAGGAATATCTTTGTCATGATAAATTGAAACAAGTTCCAAAAAAGTTAAAAAATTTGAACAAGGGTAAGGGCCAACTGCACCCCCTAACCGCAAGGGGTAGCCGCATGGTTGGCTGCCAACTGTACGATTGGGAGCCAGCCGTACGTTTGGGATCTAGCGGCACAGTTGGCATGTACAGTGTGATATAAATAATGCGCGAATTTGCCCTTTTTCTCACTTCATATCTTATCCATTCTACTTTTTCCCTTAAAAAAAGCTTCCCTTCTTCTTCTTCTTCTTCTTCTTCTTCTTCTTCTTCTTCTCAGTATGTCATCCTTCTGCACCCGTCCTGCTGTTACCCTTTTGATCGATTATCTTGCTCTAGCTGAGGCTGACTGTGGCCTGAACTGGGGGTGATCTTAGCAGCCATTTGCATCGTTGGTGTACTCATGAGATCAACTGGCCTTTCTTACAAGGGATAGTGGATTTTTGGGATCCGGAGGATCATTGCTTCCGTATTGGTTTGGATGAGCTGTGTTCAACTATCGAGGAGTTCACCGTATTGATGCGGCGGGATGTATCTTGCCCACTAGCTTTTTTGAGGGATAGCAGGAGTGTAGACACCCCGATCCGTGACCCCCGCAAGAACCCTAACGACCTTCGAAAGTACTGTTTTTTAGTCCGGAACTCACCCGAACACCCGGAACTGCCCCAAAAGAGTTTGTTGGCCAAACAAACGCGTTTTAAGTTGAAATGTCGCGCGACAGTCTAGTATGTCGCGCGACAATCCCCTTTCCAGGGACATGTCGCGCGACATTCACCCCACCACTCCACTTTCTGACTCAGCAGTGAGTCAGAATCATCATTAAAAGCAGTATGTCGCGCGACATTCTCCCTTTCCAGGGACATGTCGCGCGACAAACGCCCCACCACTCCACTTTCTGACTCAGCAATGAGTCAGAATCATCATTAAAGTAAGTGTCGCGCGACAGTCAAGATTGTCGCGCGACATTCCCACTTTCCAGGGACATGTCGCGCGACATACTGCCAAATGTCGCGCGACATTTTCCCTTTCGCCACTATAAATAGACCAGCAGGACCCAAGGTTTAGAGACACCAACTTCAGAGCATAAAAATAGCATTTTCAGGGCTGAAAGCAGTGCAGAAAATAGCAACAAGCATTTTCGATTATCGTCTTATTTCTGAAGAGTCGAACCTCTTCTCGACACTCGACGTGTCCAGTCTCGGGAATCGAACTCTCGGAAATATCTGAAGAAGGAGAAGATTATCATCGCCAGAAATATATCTGCCGTATTATATTCTCTTTCTTATTATTATTCCCGTTCTTGTAAGCGAAGTGGCAACGTGGTTGTGCTAGATTTCTAAACGCGCCCAAAAATCAGGTTTATCTGTGTACTTGTTTTATTACTGTTGTTTTGTCCACGTTTTATTTGAATAAACTTATTGCCAAGTTATAAATAGTGTACTGCCTTCAAAACAAAAGACCCTGATAAAATCATTTACAAAATCAGAAGAATAAGTACGTTATCATCCGGATAAAATTCTGTTTTCAAAACCCGGACTGATAAGACTTATCTAGGAATTAAAATCAACATATCCTGTCTTCTCTATAGACTGTGGTGTGTCTGATAACTCTCCTCTCAAGAGTCATGATTCCATATTAAATTAGTCCCGATACAAGATCTGAGCTTTTACAAAAATAATCACAACACGAGAAAACTGTTATTATTTGAGGGGGATACTCTTTCAAAATAAATACAAACTTTTGTCACTTGTATTTACATCTTTCAATAATAAAAACATCGGATCTCGGAACACAAAGGTTTTTACCCCTTTCCCACTTTCCCTAAAAATCAGGGTCTTTATTTGGAAAATAGTAGACTGTCAGTAAAAGCATCCAAGTTTTTCAACATAGAATAAACATATAAGTCCATTAGAGACCGAAAGGGCGGAATGGGTGCTTAACACCTTCCCAAACCGTAATATAGTTCCCGAACCCTATAGAATCCTGGTTTCGCAGATAAACGTGTAAAGAAAGGCTTATCTGTAGCCTTTCCCTTTACACAACCCCTTTTGTCCGTTTTCTCGTAAAACGTACTGGCGACTCTGAATGAACCCTCTTGAACCTAGAAACAGGATAGAGAGACACCCGATATGAATTATCAAAACAACTCCAAGCAAATGGAACGACGGGATCCTTTCCGACGTTTCAGACCGCCACGAACGGGGACGAGACCCGGGGGTCGCATTTGCGGATTCTCACAGTGGCGACTCTGCTGGGGACCAATTGAGAACTAGGCTCTTATATATGGACTTTTATTTATAATATGTTGATATGCATGCTTTACTGCTTTCCCTATTTCCCCCCTAAACGTGGCGCCTGGATTTTATTGTTGACTTGACCTAGAGGTGCAGTAGGGTCCATTCATTTGACATAGACATATGTTTAGGATTTTCCCTACTTGTGAATTTGATTGTAAAGAAATATCTTTTCAAAATAAAAATAGCGTTTTCAAAATACACCTCAAAGATAAGATATTTGCAATTGAAACTTTCGAAAATTCTTGTTTTGCACGCACATCACAAATCATGCATTGGTTCTACGAGTGTGAATTTACCCCGAACCCTCGGAAGTATTATAAGTGAGTAGGGAGTTGTCTTGCTTGGGCCAACATAAACCGAAAGCATTTACTTCCACTCTCCTTGGCCAAGTACGCCCCCGAGGTATATCGAGTGACGAGAACACTCACATACCCGGGAAGTATATCAAAAGATTCTTGCACGTACCCGCCCCTGGGGTATATCGCGAGGTCTTGCCAAATAGGAGGGAACCTGAAAACCTTCACCTTGCATTACACCTGCGCTGCATATAGGAAGAGTCAAGATAGAACACTCTTATGTATTTTTGTCAACCATGAGGATGTTGTACCACATAGGGCCTTGTCATATATATCTCCCCCCAGATATTGGCAAGTACGGCCGGAGGCTGATCAACCTCCGTCGTAGAAACTTACATCGAGGTTAAACTCGTTGTGACTTTCCCCGGTACATCTCCCATGAAAAGCAACTCAAGAGGAGAGATATTTCCAATTTTCATAAAATCAAAAGATGAGTTTTTCAAAAAATTCGGGACCAGTAGGATAACCCAAGGAGCACTTCGCTGCCTATCCTAAACTCCCGCCGGGAATTCGCTCAAGTTGTTGTTGACGTGTCTTTATAAAAACACCCGAAACATGGTTTTCGATGTTTTCCTTTCTCCGTGGTTTCTCTTGGCAAAAATGAATCACACCTTAATCTTCCTTCATCTTCGCCCCATGGTTCCGTCTACAGCCGTAATACGACGACAGTCTGGAAGGTTGGGCTGGTCGGGATCACACCGGAGGATTAGTAAAACCAAGCACACCTGCAATGGTCGATGGACGTGAAAATCAAGAGACTGATCAGAGCCTAGCCGAGGCATCCGTACCTCAGCCAACTTTAGCCGAAGTACATCATTTGCTAATGACCGTCAGCGTGAGTCTAGCAAACCTCATGAATGAGAAACAGAGTGCTCGAGTTCGAGTAGAAGAGTTGTCAGCCAGGCGGGTCGCGCCACCGGGGTTTGAACGACTACCACCGAATCGAGATCAAGGGCAGTCATCGCAAGTACTTCCCCCAGTTCAAGGAACCAATCCACCTCAAATGGGCCCTGTCATCGCCGGTCCCGTTCAGACCGATCTCAACAATCAGAATCAATGGGCCCCAGATTCAGGACCCGCTTACCAACAACAGGAGCCACCCAGCGTCTGACCGCAACCACAACCGGGCCTCGATCCCCATTACCAACCATGGCCACAAGTTTCTGCAAGGGCCATTCCACCCACGGCCCCAGTAGCTCCTCCCAATGAATACCCAGACATTAATCGACTTCGGGCAGTGTATGCAGAATCGGTTATAGCTCAGGAACACCCCGACGAGGTGTCAAGAGAGAGTGAAGAAATGAAGAAACTGAAAGAGCAGATGAAGGTTCTGCAAAGGGGGTCTCTTTGATAAAAGGAGCATATGAGATTACAGATATGAATGCTTTCTCTCTCTACCCAGAAGCAAGATTGCCCCAGGGATTCAAGCTCCCTTCCATCACCAAGTTCACAGGAACCACACCCCCAAAAATCCATCTCCAATCTTACATCAGATCCATGCAAGTGTCCGGTTGTGGAGAACCAGAATTAGCTCAAGCCTTTCACATGACTCTCACGGGAGCCGCCCTGAGATGGTTTTTTGATCTGGAGAGACACCACACGAAGACATGGGGAGATATCATCAGGGAGTTCATGAATAAATATAGGTCCAATGAAGAGTTGGAAGTCACCCGTAAACACTTAGAGATGGCCAAGCAGGGTGAGAA
Organism: Lonicera japonica; assembly: GCA_021464415.1. NCBI lineage: Eukaryota > Viridiplantae > Streptophyta > Magnoliopsida > Dipsacales > Caprifoliaceae > Lonicera > Lonicera japonica. The sequence continues at coordinate 43,479 of JAKCWG010000293.1, forward strand.
AGAGAGCTTCAGTGATTTTGTTACCCGTTGGAGAGAAATGGTGTCCCAGATGTCCAAGCGACCAAACGAAGAGGAGCAGTTGGAGATAATTCAGAAAAACTTCACTCCGGCTGTATTGACTTGTATGGGGAAGCACGTGTTCCCACATTTTCGAGCACTTTTAAGCATAGGATCCCAAGTAGAAGAAGAGTTGGCCAGGAAGGCAGAAACCGAAACAAGGAAAGCCTCGTATACCGAGAAGAGCACGGCCATCCCCGTTGTAAACCAGTTAAGCTCTTATCCGTATCAGCAAAGCCCCTTTCAGCAGCAACAACCCCAGTGGAGTTGGCCTATACAAACCAAAACATCCAATGCATATCAATCCAATAAAAATAGAAAATTCAGCAACCTCCCCACAACCTTGACCAAAAGTCTTGAATTGCTACAGAATGCGGGCCTGGTTACCCCACTCAACCCTCGACCTCCACCAAATCCCGTCCCTTCTTCGTGGAGGATGAACGAGAACTGTTTATACCACCAAGCCGTGGGCCATGACACAGATAGATGTTTAGCCCTCCGACACTACATCCAAAATCTAATCGAAGAAGGAACAATCCCCGAACCAGACGAACCAAATATGGCCAACAACCCGCTACAGTAAGTTAGCATCGCTAAAACAGAAACGGTGGAAGGCCGTGGTTTGTCATCATGGGGCCTTTAAAACCGAAAAAGTGAAGACTCGGGATATTTATGAGAACGACGTAGTTTTGAGAAAGATTAGAGAAATCAGCACGAGATTCGAGAGAAAGTTCGGGACTGGGCCATACAAAGGGAGCCATAATAGTCGCAGATATAGATGGTCAGATGTTACATTTAAGAAATAGCATGTAATCCAGAACTACGTAAACCTGAGCCCCAACTCAAAATTATGTGTTTTTGGAAAAATCAAAAGGGGAACGTAGGCAACCTGAGAAGTTACTTCAGGCCCAGTTTAAAAAAAAAAAAAAAAAAGTTTTCTCGTTTCATAAAGAGAGCAGTGTTTCAAACTTCATAAGCAGTGGTTCAGAACACCAAACAGTCAGTACATTTGCTATCTAGCACCCCATCTTGGCCCCAGAAAGAAGCCACATCGTATCCTCAGCCACCAGTGCAACTCAAGCTTCATTCATGCCTTAGAGGGCTCTGAACTCACGAACTGAAACCATTGCATTTTATAAAGGACGATAGCCAGATCTTCCTCCACCAATCGCCAGATTGAATAATGTCAGCCCGGAGGGGCTAAGAAAAGCCAAACCGTGAATAGTGAATTACCAAGTCAGCCGTCCATGCCACATACACTCCACGGATAAAGAAGTATGGGGAGTGATAAGATTGAGTTCCGAGGGTACCAAGACATCTCGAACTTTGATAGAAGAAAAGTCAACATTTGTGCAGTAAGAGGATTTTGTTTCAACAGAGATAAAAGAGTAAGTGTGGGGATGAAGGAAGGAAGATAGGTGTTTTTATCGGAGAAATCATGCACTTGTATTAATCGTTTGTCATGTAACAAACCTTGCTACAAATACATTTCTCCAAACAGACGGGTTCATTGCTGCCAAAGAAACCATTTTTTTTGCTACTCACTTAGTTCCTTTCACTTTTGCAGGGGGCCTGACGGTCATTTTTATTATGTCATTATAGGCCTATTTTACACCAGCATGTTTTTCTTTACTCTGTATTGCACCCGAGGGTACTTTTATGTAAATATGTGTGATGAACCTAAGGGTATTTTCGTATAAAAATATAAGAGGGTAATTTTGTGTGAAAAAAAAATATAACCTGAGGGTATTTTTATGAGAGATAAGATAAAGGATGAGGGTATTTTTTATGTAAAATATCTGAGGGTAATATTTTATAAACCTGAGGGTGCTTTTTATATAGTTATACAAGTTATATGATAAGAGGGTGATTTTTAAAGAAACCTGAGGGTACTTTTTATATAGTTATATAGAGTTACAGTGTAAAATTATGTAATTTTCCAAACCTGAGGGTACTTTGGTGTAATTATGAGAGATATAGAGTTACAGTGTAAAATTATGTAATTTTTCAAACCTGAGGGTACTTTGGTTTAATTATGAGAGATATAGAGTTACAGTGTAAAATTATGTAATTTTTCAAACCTGAGGGTACTTTGGTGTAATTATGAGAGATATAGAGTTATAGGGTAAAATTATGTAATTTTTCAAACCTGAGGGTACTTTGGTATAATTATGAGAGATATAGAGTTATAAGGGTAAAATTATGTGATTTTCCAAACCTGAGGGTACTTTGGTGTAATTATGAGAGATATAGGTTTACAGTGTAAAATTATGTAGTTTTCAAAACCTGAGGGTACTTTGGTGTAATTATGAGAGATATAGAGTTATAGGGTAAAATTATGTAATTTTTCAAACCTGAGGGTACTTTGGTATAATTATGAGAGATATAGAGTTATAAGGGTAAAATTATGTAATTTTCCAAACCTGAGGGTACTTTGGTGTAATTATGAGAGATATAGGTTTACAGTGTAAAATTATGTAGTTTTCAAAACCTGAGGGTACTTTGGGTAGTTATGAGAGTTATAGGATTCTTTCAGGGTAAATTATATATTAAGTCTATGTTATATGCTATGAGAGTCCTCAAGGTTTGAAAGGTAAAAGTATGTAAGTTCCTAAAATCGGATATTGCTCTCGAGATGATTATGAGAATTAATGAACGTTTGTTTTTCTAAACATGCAGGAAACTACGAATCAAGATCAACGAAACAGCATGGAAAGTATTCATAGCCTACAAGCAATACTTTTACATATCAAGTTATCAACAAAAAGCATACATGCATGACATACATTATCTTTCAATAGATCACCAAACAAGCATGCACAGTTTTAGCGCATACCACATCCTGGTAGACCACACTACGGTCATAGTCTACCCTGTCATCCTCATCATTTGCAGAGGAACTGCATTGAAGAACACCCTAAGCGTCCATGTACGGGAAAGCTAAAGAATGAGAAGCTAGAGAGAGAATGAGAATGAGAAGAAAAGAACCCATTAATGGGACAAAACCTACTCTATTTTGCATGATCAAATCCTAGTTCAAAACTTGGCATTTTTTCGATAGGGGAACTTCAAGGTGGTTTTTCTTGACTTTTGTGCAGAAAAAACACACACTCGCACGATAATATCAAATGCAGAATTCTAAGTCGTCTCTTCAAAACGCGAGAGCAAACAGCCCACAAAGAAATCTCTGATCTTTAGTAAACTGAAATCTTGCAATGAGAATGAGAAAATATCAGATAAGACGGGAATAGAAAAAATTGAAAGAGTAGAAAAGAGAGAAATCCCGCATGAGCGCCCAGAGCGAGCGATAGAAACAGAATTGTATAGAGTGGCAGGGAGAGCCACACCAAGAGTGACAGCTAGGCCAAACCGGCTCAGGGCTTCGTCTTGGGTGAGTAAGGCTCCTGATCATGTCAAACGGGAAAAGAAGCTCTTGACCAAAAACAGAAGAGGCAAGAAAAGCTTCCCCGAACGAGGGAGAAATAAGGACATCGAAAAACAGAAAACGATGTGGGCCAACAAAAATGCCTCAAAGATGGCCAATGAATAATCAAAGAGATCAGAGGCTCCTTCAAAACAACTTTCCTCTCAGCTTGATAAGATCAGAGATGACTTAGAAAAAAGCAAACGGTTGAATCATTGCTACGCACGAAGTACAAGAATTGAGAAATCCATTGTGAAAACTCCTCTTTCAGAAATAAGAACTTACAAAACAAGTTTTCAAAATTTCCCAGAGAAAGCAAAACTTTTAGAATGGGTACTTAAACTCCAAAATGAGCTCTTTTTCCTCAGAAAACTCTCTTTAGCTTCTCATCGATTGCTACTACAGAGGATATAAGCCCTCTGCGGAGGCAATCCAATCACTAAGCCCTTTTTAGGCGAAAGCCCTTTTCGGAGGCAATCCATTCACATAAGCCCTTTCTACAGGCAAAACATCACCCACAAGTCCTTTCTACAGGCACAAGCCCTCTCCGGAGGCAATCCATTCACATAAGCCCTCTGAGGAGGCAATCCAATCACTAAGCCCTTTTTAGGCGAAAGCCCTTTCCGGAGGCAATCCATTCACATAAGCCCTTTCTACAGGCAAAACATCACCCACAAGTCCTTTCTACAGGCACAAGCCCTCTCCGGAGGCAATCCATTCACATAAGCCCTCTGAGGAGGCAATCCAATCACTAAGCCCTTTTTAGGCGAAAGCCCTTTTCGGAGGCAATCCATTCACATAAGCCCTTTCTACAGGCAAAACATCACCCACAAGTCCTTTCTACAGGCACAAGCCCTCTCCGGAGGCAATCCATTCACATAAGCCCTCTGCGGAGGCAATCCAATCACTAAGCCCTTTTTAGGCGAAAGCCCTTTCCGGAGGCAATCCATTCACATAAGCCCTTTCTACAGGCAAAACATCACCCACAAGTCTTTTCTACAGGCACAAGCCCTCTCCGGAGGCAATCCATTCACATAAGCCCTCTGCGGAGGCAATCCAATCACTAAGCCCTTTTTAGGCGAAAGCCCTTTCCGGAGGCAATCCATTCACATAAGCCCTTTCTACAGGCAAAACATCACCCACAAGTCCTTTCTACAGGCACAAGCCCTCTCCGGAGGCAATCCATTCACATAAGCCCTCTGAGGAGGCAATCCAATCACTAAGCCCTTTTTAGGCGAAAGCCCTTTCCGGAGGCAATCCATTCACATAAGCCCTTTCTACAGGCAAAACATCACTCACAAGTCCTTTCTACAGGCACAAGCCCTCTCCGGAGGCAATCCATTCACATAAGCCCTCTGAGGAGGCAATCAAATCACTAAGCCCTTTTTAGGCGAAAGCCCTTTCCGGAGGCAATCCATTCACATAAGCCCTTTCTACAGGCAAAACATCACCCACAAGTCCTTTCTACAGGCACAAGCCCTCTCCGGAGGCAATCCATTCACATAAGCCCTCTGCGGAGGCAATCCAATCACTAAGCCCTTTTTAGGCGAAAGTCCTTTCTGGAGGCAATCCATTCACATAAGCCCTTTCTACAGGCAAAACATCACTCATAAGTCCTTTTTACAGGCACAAGCCCTCTCCGGAGGCAAAATCATTCACTTAATCCCTCTCCGGAGGTAATTTGTTTTCTTTTTCTTTTCCTTTTCTTTTCCTTTTCTTTTGCAGATCAAAAGCCCTCACAAGGAGGCACAGTGGAGCAATGGTAGTCCTCCCACCTGAGGCGCAGATGGTAGTCCTCCCACCTGAGGCGCAAATGGTAGTCTTCCCACCTGAGGCGAAGCCCTCTCCGGAGGCAATTCATTCACATAAGCCCTTCGTACAGGCAAAACATCATCCACAAGTCCTTTATACAGGCACAAGCCCTCTCCGGAGGCAATCCATTCACCTAAGCCCTTTCTACAGGCAAACCGGTCATCAAGTCCTTAACACAGCCACAAGTCCTCTCCGGAGGCAATTTTTTTTTCTTTTTTCTTTTTCTTTCTGTTACAGATCAAAAGCCCTCATGAGGAGGCAAAGTGGAGCAATGGTAGTCCTCCCATCTGAGGCTAGTGGAGTAATGGTAGTATTTCCATCTAAGACGAGTGGAACAAGTAAAAGCCCTCGAAAGAGGCAGTAAGGTAATAAAAGCCCTCCCCGGAGGCATTTACAAACGCTCTTTTTTATGCACACACTTTTTTAGAGTTCTTGCGGGAGCCATCGATCATGGTCTCTTCCAGTCGCCTCAATTCCTTGTAAGCAAGGAGCTTGAGTCGAGAGGGTCTGTAGACACCCCGATCCGTGACCCCCGCAAGAACCCTAACGACCTTTGAAAGTACTGTTTTTTAGTCCGGAACTCACCCGAACACCCGGAACTGCCCCGAAAGAGTTTGTTGGCCAAACAAACATTTTTAAAAGTGAAATGTCGCACAATAATGCAGTATGTCGCGCGACAATCCCCTTTACAGGGACATGTCGCGTGACAATCACCCAACCACTCCACTTTCTGACTCATCAGTGAGTCAGAATCATCATTAAAAGCAGTATGTCGCGCGACATTCTCCCTTTCCAGGGACATGTCGCGCGACAAACGCCCCACCACTCCACTTTCTGACTCAGCAATGAGTCAGAATCATCATTAAAGTAAGTGTTGCGCGACAGTCAAGATTGTCGCGCGACATTCCCACTTTCCAGGGACATGTCGCGCGACATACTGCCAAATGTCGCGCGACATTTTCCCTTTCGCCACTATAAATAGGCCAGCAGCACCCAAGGTTTAGAGACACCAACTTCAGAGCATAAAAATAGCATTTTTAGGGCTGAAAGCAGTGCAGAAAATAGCAACAAGCATTTTCGATTATCGTCTTATTTCTGAAGAGTCGAACCTCTTCTCGACACTCGACGTGTCCAGTCTCGGGAATCGAACTCTCAGAAATATCTGAAGAAGGAGAAGATTATCATCGCCAGAAATATCTCTGCCGTATTATATTCTCTTTCTTATTATTATTCCCGTTCTTGTAAGCGAAGTGGCAACGTGGTTGTGCTAGATTTCTAAACGCGCCCAAAAATCAGGTTTATCTGTGTACTTGTTTTATTACTGTTGTTTTGTCCACGTTTTATTTGAATAAACTTATTGCCAAGTTATAAATAGTGTACTGCCTTCAAAACAAAAGACCCTGATAAAATCATTTACAAAATCAGAAGAATAAGTACGTTATCATCCGGATAAAATTCTGTTTTCAAAACCCGGACTGATAAGACTTATCTAGGAATTAAAATCAACATATCCTGTCTTCTCTATAGACTGTGGTGTGTCTGATAACTCTCCTCTCAAGAGTCATGATTCCATATTAAATTAGTCCCGATACAAGATCTGAGCTTTTACAAAAATAATCACAACACGAGAAAACTGTTATTATTTGAGAAATAATACGGGATACTATTTCAAAATAAATACAAACTTTTGTCACTTGTATTTACATCTTTCAATAATAAAAACATCGGATCTCGGAACACAAAGGTTTTTACCCCTTTCCCACTTTCCCTAAAAATCAGGGTCTTTATTTGGAAAATAGTAGACTGTCAGTAAAAGCATCCAAGTTTTTCAACATAGAATAAACATATAAGTCCATTAGAGACCGAAAGGGCGGAATGGGTACTTAACACCTTCCCAAACCGTAATATAGTTCCCGAACCCTATAGAATCCTGGTTTTGCAGATAAACGTGTAAAGAAAGGCTTATCTGTAGCCTTTCCCTTTACACAATCCCTTTTGTCCGTTTTCTCGTAAAACGTACTGGCGACTCTGAATGAACCCTCTTGAACCTAGAAACAGGATAGAGAGACACCCGATATGAATTATCAAAACAACTCCAAGCAAATGGAACGACGGGATCCTTTCCGACGTTTCAGACCGCCACGAACGGGGACGAGACCCGGGGGTCGCATTTGCGGATTCTCGCAAGGAGCCCTCAGGTTTTGCTAGCGGAGTTCTTGGGGTTACAAGAGGGCGCGTGTAGGTCTATGATAGTAGAGGGACAACTCCACCTAGGCCGGATAGTGGAGTTCTTCACACAACAGGGTGATGACCCAGCATATTATTCAGGACGGACTGCAGTATGTCTCTTTTGTGCTTTTTCTTATATGCTATAGGTTACGGGAGATGTTGTTTTGGTTGACCGTCTGATTGTTCGGGTTATATCGGCGGGTAGGCATCGACATTTGGTGACTCCGATTTTGTTAGCAGAGACACTAAATGATTTGGATGCGATGGTACAGGGCTAGAGTGAGGTATTTCGGGGTAGTCCATTTCTGTTATACATGTGGTTGATGGAGAGATTTCAATTTTTGGAGCCGCACTTACCATGGGATTCCTGATATTTCTTTCTTCGATATGATTATGCTTCTCGTTTGACATCTTTTGACTAGATTATTCGGTTCTCGGAGTTGGCCTCTGTTATTCGGTGGGATGTTCCATGGTGGAGGTTGAGGACCATGATCATGAGCATGGGCGGGCAGAACTATATTTGGTTTCGTGGCTTGAGGGAGATATCTTTTTACATACCAGGACGATTGACTAGGCAGTTCAATGTCCCTCTCAGGGTTCATGTACCTTTGAGAGACTTCTCTTCTATTGCTTTTCTGATTACCCCATGGCTAGATATGAATTTGCGAGGCTCGTGGTCTTCTCGTTATACTCGTCGATTCCATGGTGCGGAGTTTGGTACTACCTAGGTGACACGATCCGATGTAGTGTTGCATATATGGCATCGAGTTTGTCAAACCATTGAGTATGACCCGATGTTAATAAGATGGTTTAGGTATGCAGATACTTTAGTGACAGATGAGATGATTCTTGCTTCATATCATGCCTTCGAGAGGGAGAGAATTATTCACTCTACTACTGATTGATAGTTTTCGGGGATGGTTTGGTTTTTATGGATGGCTTCTTTTTGAAAGCATCTTGGGTTTAGATGGTAGAAATGTAAATGAAAGGAATAGGAAAATGATGTATAAGTAGGTTCGATGTAGGTTATTTCTATCTGTCTTGTATGGAAAACTTTGGTTATGGAAAATCAATTTTGTCCATTTGCCTCAAAACGAATGAACATTATAAAGAATAGACCGGACCTGAAATTTTATCTTAGGTTGCCTACGTTTTCCCGAATTTTTTTAGGGCTCAGGTCTTCGTAGTTCATGTGTACAACTTTACTAATAATACTTCTTCAATCGAACGAGGTTGACTGGTGAGTTCAATTCTTGGCCATCAATATCGGTAAAGAGAACAGCACCCCCAGATAGTATTTTAGTGACAATGTAAGGGCCTGTCCATTTTGGCAAGAATTTTTCCCGTGGGTCTCGAGCCAGTTCTTTGATTTCTTAAAGTACCAAATCTCCAACCATGATGCCTCTAGCTTGAATTTTCTTATTAAAAGCTTTTGTTGTGCTTTTGGTATTCTTGATGTTGATATGAAGCCTTTAACCGTTTTTCATTGATCATTGCCTATTCCTTGTATTGGGCCATTATCCAATCACTTTCAGTGACTTGATTTTCCAAGATAACCCGTAAAGAGAGTATTTCTATTTCTACTGGTAAGACTGCTTCTATTCCATATGTGAGGGAGAAAGGCGTTGATCATGCGGAAACTCTTTCAGTGGTATTGTTAGAGTGATATACTAAAAGCCATAATTTTCTTGTTTGTTTGGATATGTTATAAACTTGGTTTTGCTATTTTAATGAGAATCTTTATGGGCAATGGTTGCATTATATTATTTAAATATTGTGCATGTGTGTCTTTTAATCCATATAGTAGATGATTTGGTGCGTAGAGTACAGCTTACACACAAAAGATCATATCATCGGTTCTTGTGGAATATAAGTTTAATGCTTCACAGTCTTAGATGGAATTGAACACCCGTCGGTAGGATTGTAGCACAAGTTCTAGTAGTCTTTCTTGACTACAGGAAACGGTATAGTTTTAACTCGTTGTGCTAGTACACTTTGTGTGTATTGAATAGGACCAATTTGGGTTAATTGTTTTTATAATGACTATATAAAACAATTTAAATCCCATGGTTATTATGATTACTTATGCTTTTAATCTTCAAATAATTAATAGACATATATATGTAGTGTTTGTTGTTTTGACTCATTATGAGTTAGATTCATTTATGGATCAATAATCTTCGTGAATTGGATTACAACACTATATGTATGATGAATATTAATTATTGACAGAATCCACGTCCCGGTATAGGGATTGATGATAGCCCCTTGAGAATCTTATAAGTTTTGAACATGTTAAACCCTGCAGGTGGATTATGTTAATCCGACATGTCAAATAAGTTAAGTGATAGGCTTAAGGATTAAGAAGTCATTTAAATATAATTGTCAGTAATTTAATTTAAATGACGGTTATCTATAATCTTAACATGGGGAGAATAATAAGTATTTAATAATAAGGAGCTCGAAATATAATTTTAAGATAAGGACAGGAGTGTAATTATAATTCTTTAGTGGTGTGAATTATAATTTATGGAAGGAACTAATTCATAGTGGAATTAGGATTCCAACTTTCCATAGGAAGCCCAAACACTTATTTCTCCTTAAGGTCCCTATCGTAGCCTTATATATACGCCGGCCTAGTCTGTTCTCATAATAACAATAATTATCACGAGTTAAGGTTTGTTCTATTGAGAGAGGAGAAAATCTTGGTGATACCGTAGCCCACACTCGGTGCAAGATTTGATGGCGGAAGGAATACGATAGAAGATCTTTAGGTTTTTTGACACAACAGTCGTAAATTAATCGTAACTTTTGATTGCACTGTTGGATCGGGATGATTTTTGGATATGTGGCTCGGAACGCAAAGTTAACAATATCACGCAAAAGATCAGGACGATCAGAAGTCGTTTTGGTCGCGAAAAAAATTAATTTTCGCAACCCAGCAAGAATTAAAAAATCTGACCAAATCGCAATCTGATGCTTTCAAACCCTAGTCTCCTCATATGGATCCTCTACATGATCCACAAAGGTGAAATCCGTATATTCTTATAGGGTTTTAGAAAAAGTTTTTTGTTCAATCTATACGCAATATCAAACGATCCTGTATTTATGTCTCCATAAACTCACAATGTTCATTTATATTCCAATGGGGTGGTATTTGTTGTGGTAACGGTCTCGGGTTCATGGCGTATATTATCCCGGCTTCTTTCAACTGTTCGAATACCTTCCCCAAAGGTCCCGACAATTGTGAAAAATATCTATCTCGTGATCGATTTTGGTTGAATGCTCTGGGATTGTTGTTGTTGTTACGGTACCCAGGTGTAGAATAATTCCCGACATTCTTCACAGAACTTTGATCATAGGGATTGTTGGAATAATCCCTACCAAAAGACCCGTAAGAGGTGGCTTGATTAATGGATTAAGTAGAAGTCTTTTTGTATTGTTATGCGGACTTCTTGGTTTCAGCTTGCCTGGCAAACTCTTCTTCAATCTCATGACCCATGTGAAGTAAAGCCTTGAATCTACCAAAGAATTGATGCCCCATTTGAGCCCAAATTTTCGGCTTCAAATTCTTAACAATCATTCCTAACTGTTCTTCCTCATCGAGACGTTCCACCATTTGTATGGCTAATTCCCTCCATCTCGTCACAAACTCACTAATGCTCTCGCCTTCTTTTTGCTTGGCCATTTCCAGGTGTTTCCTTGTAACCTTGAGCTCTTTATTAGTTTTATGTTGAGCTACAAATTTTTGAACGATAGAGGACCCTGATTTGACACAGTATTTCTAAAGATTCAAAAACCGACTTTGGGATGGTCCCGCAAGAGTGAGGTGAAAGGAATTGGCCAATTCAGCTTCGCCAATATCGTAAATCCTCATTGATCTAACGTAGGATTTCAAATGGAGTTCCAGTGCCGTAGTTCTCGTGAATTTCATAATGGAAGGCATTTTGAAACCTACCGGATAGCGATCTTCAGGGTACAAGTTGTAGCTTTGCATTTGAGTTAACTCATTCGAACTCTCGGCTACCTTTTGAGTAAGTGCTCGCAATTGTTCCTTGAGTTCGGATAGATCTTTGTCTCCTCGATAGCTTTTCATTGGTGATGGGCCTTCCCCTTGAATACTCATTGGCCTTCTTACCGGTTCATAATACGGATCCTGATAAGGTTCATGGATTGGTTGTATTTGCGGAGAAGCTTGATCGATTGGATCTTGTTGTAACCAATTACTGACTGAATCATGCATAGCCTTCGGTTGGTTTAATTGTTCGAATGAAGGTGTGGACTGAGAGTGGTGGTGGTGGTGGAATAATCGGGGCCTCTCTTGCCGGTTCTGTTACGCATCCCTTGGCCAACCCTTCCAGTTTGGCACGAGTATTTTAATTATCTATTAAGAGTATGGCCATGCTTTGACTCAGATTCATCAACATCCGATACATATCCTCGGGATTGGGTACTAGAATGTTTCCATCTACTCGAGTTGGCTAGGTTCGGGTCAGTATTCAGAGGCGGAGTGTGATGTAGTTGTAAACGCCCTATAGTACTATTATGAGGTACCCCCTGGTTTGGGTAGAAAGGACCGGGTGGCGGATCCACTGCATTATTGAATTGGTTGTTCTCATTCCTGTTTAGTGTGTTCTGATCCATGTTTTCTGAGTCTAGTCTGATGAGTCGCCCAGTACTATCTCTTCTAGCCCACGCAAAGGCCAGGTTGGATGAATATCTGATGTGAGAAAAAGGACAAATCCACGGCGCACATTCCCTGGAAAAAAAGACAACAATATTGTTAGAGTGATATACTAAAATCCATAATTTTCTTGTTGGTTTTGATATGTTATTAACTTGTTTTGCTATTTTGATGAGAATCTTTATGAGCAGTGGTTGCATTATATTATTTAAATATTGTGCATGTGTGTCTTTTAATCCATATAGTAGATGATTTGGTGCGTAGAGTACAGCTTACACACAGAAGATTATATCATTTGTTCTTGTGGAATATAAGTTTACTGGTTCACAGTCTTAGATGGAATTGGACACCCATCGGTAGGATTGTAGCACAAGTTCTAGTAGTCTTTCTTGACTACAGGAAACGGTATAGTTTTAACTCGTTGTGCTAGTACACTTTGTGTGTATTGAATAGGACCAATTTGGGTTAATTGTTTTTATAATGACTATATAAAACAATTTAAATCCCATGGTTATTATGATTACTTATGCTTTTAATCTTCAAATAATTAATAGACATATATATGTAGTGTTTGTTGTTTTGACTCATTATGAGTGAGATTCATTTATGGATCAATAATCTTCGTGAATTGGATTACAACACTATATGTATGATGAATATTAATTATTGACAGAATCCACGTCCCAGTATAGGGATTGATGATAGCCCCTTGAGAAGCTTATAAGTTTTGAACATGTTAAACCCTGCAGGTGGATTATGTTAATCCGATATGTCAAATATTTTAAGTGGTAGGATCAAGGATTACAAAGTCATTTAAATATAATTGTCAGTAATGTAATTTAAATAACGAATATCTGTAATCTTAACGTGGGGAGAATAATAAGTATTTAATAATAAGGAGCTCAAAATATAATTTTGAGATAAGGACGGGAGTGCAATTATAATTCTTTAGTGGTGTGAGTCATAATTTATGGAAGGAACTAATTCATAGTGGAATTAGGATTCCAGCTTTCCATAGGAAGCCCAAATACTTATTTCTCCTTAAGGTCTCTATCGTAGCCTTATATATACGCCGGCCTTGTCTCTTCTCAAGATAATAATGTAGGGAATTAGGGCAGCAAACATGCATCACATACAAAAATTTCTGCACTAATCATTAAACCCTATGATCTATACAGTCCAATAAAATCGACAAAAGACATACCTTGTGGAGATTTCAAGTTTGTGAAACGAACACGATGGATCAGATCCTTCTGTTGTTGTCGTTCTAGCGTAGAAAATACGATGCCTCTACAGTATGCACACACGGACGAGATCAGATCCTTGCTTGGTGTACTAGTGCCGTTTTTGGGTTCTTTTTGGGTTCTTAATACACAAATGAACCCTCCACCTATTTATAGGGGAGGCCTTCCTTAATGGACGGTCATGATCAAATCAATCCAATGGTCTAGATTTATATTTCAGAACTTTATATACAAATATCTCTAACTAGAATACTCTAGAATAATCTACCAAGATTATTTACAACTAAGCTATTCTAGAAAGTTCTACATCTAGGTCCTTCTAAAATACTCTAGAAGGTTGGAGGCTCTTCTCCATAAGGTTCTAGAAAATTCCGTAAGTCTCCATAACGTTCCGTAAGGTTTTAGAAAATTTCGTAAGGTTCTGGAAAATTCCGTAAGCCTCCATAACTTTAGTCAACGGTCAAGAAGAACAAAGGTTCCCTTTTAAAGGAGAACCCTAGTGAGAACCCTAGGCAACAAACGAATTAGTCCCAAGTCCAACTTGGCCCGTTTTCAATTCGTTTTTGATCCAACTCGTTTTGGTGTGCGACCCTGTAGGTTTATACTCTTTGGCAGTATAATTAAAAGCCCGTTTTATTATACAAATAGTAAGCGGTTTCTAGTAAAACATTACTATTACCCAAAAGGGTATAAAGGTCAAAACGATACAACCTTAAATTGATATACCACATATTAACTCCTTTTGTCAACCGATATCTAGATTGAACACAAGACTAGGCAAGTGTCATTCTTGCATAGTTCAATCTTTATTTCTTGACCTCTAAGTATAATTAATCTTATACAAATGACACCTCATTTGTGCATGGCCATGCAAATATTAATTATACTTATCAAGGGGCCCAAAGATATCTCTCTCATTATATGAGAGTGACAAATCCCATCTTGATCAATCACATACCACCGAGTAATTATAAAGATGATGATCAAGCATACTATAAACTATGTTGGTAACCATGATGATCTCAGGTCTGAGGATAATACGATATCATTAATGGGGAACATCACTGATGACATTATATAACACTCCTCGCAGTGTCCCCAAAGCGGGTCGGTCCAATACATTGTTCCCTAATAAGTATCAGTGTGTTCAGCTTGATATCTCCATATCCATGACTTGTGGAACATAGTCATCAGCTGATCCATACTCTAATCATTATATCAATGTGATCCTAGATTATTGACACATGATTAGGGACATCTAAATAATATTATTATAACATTACTAGCATCCCACAATCAAGTCACGTACTTGATAAACTAGTATTAATATATATTATTTATTAGAGAATATAAAGTAAAATCAAATAAACTTTATTAATGACAATAAGCATAAGATATCCAAGTACAAATCATAATCTATGAATAGTCCTAGGACATATCTCTTTCAGTCTCCCACTTGTACTAGGACCATTCATTCATAAAACGAATGCCTAGTGCACTAAAATGACGATCATGTTTAGATTGAGAAAGTGGCTTAGTTAAAGGATCAGCTACATTCTTGTCTGTGGGAACCTTGCATATCTTTACATCACCATTATTGATAAACTCATGAATGAGGTGATAACGTCTCTGAATATGTTTGGACTTTTGGTGTGACCTTGGCTCTTTAGCCTGAGTAATAGCTCCATTATTGTCACAATACAAATACACTGGATTGGTGCTACTAGGAATGACACCAAGTTCAGTGATAAACTTTTTTATCCATACTGCTTCCTTTGCTGCTTCTGAAGCAGCAACATATTCAGCCTCTGTTGTAGAATCAACGACTGTGGCTTGCTTAGAACTCTTCCAACTCACAGCTCCACCGTTGAGACAAAACACAAAACCGGATTGTGATATGAAATCATCCTTATCTGATTAAAAACCAGAATCCGTGTACCCATTTACAACCAACTCTTCTTCCCCACCATAAATCAAGAATATATCCCTAGTTCTTCTTAAGTACTTGAGGATATTCTTGACAGTGGTCCAGTGACTCTCACCTGGATCTGACTGGTATCTGCTAGTCACGTTCAATGCGCATGCTACATCGGGATGAGTACACAACATAGCATACATGATAGAACCTATAGCCGAAGCATACGGGATTCTACTCATGCGATCTCGCTCATCTTGTGTCTGAGGATACTGAGTCTTGCTGAGTGTTGTACCATGTGTCATTGGCAAGAACCCTCTTTTAGAGTCTTGCATGTTGAACCTACGTAAAACTTTGTCAATGTAATTACTTTGACTCAGTCCTATTAGTTTTCTTGATCTATCTCTATAGATCTTGATCCCTAATATGTAGGCTACCTCGCCCAAATCTTTCATTGAGAAACATTTTCCCAGCCAGGTCTTAACAGACTCAAGCATAGGAATATCATTGCCAATGAGTAGTATGTCATCTACATACAATACCAGAAAGACTATCGCGCTCCCACTAGTTTTCTTGTATACACAAGGTTCCTTTTCGTTCTTTCTGAAATCAAACTCTTTGATAGTTTCATCGAAACGAAGATTCCAGCTCCGAGATGCTTGCTTAAGACCATATATGGATCTCTTAAGCTTGCATACCTTGTTAGCATTTCTTGGATCGACAAAACCTTCAGGTTGTGTCATGTACACATCCTCTTCAAGGTATCCATTGAGGAAAGCAGTTTTGACATCCATTTGCCATATTTCATAGTCATAATATGCGGCAATGCTTAAAAGGATCCGGATTGATTTAAACATGGCAACTGGTGAAAAAGATTCATCATAGTCAATACCATGGATTTTTCGATATCCTTTTGCAACCAATCGAGCTTTATAGACATCGATCTTGCCATCTTTATCAATCTTAATTTTGAAAACCCATTTGCAACCTATGGCTCTACAGCCATTTGGCATGTCAACCAAGTCCCATACTTGATTGTCATGCATGGATTTCATCTCGGATTTCAAAGCTTCTAGCCATTTCTCGGAACTAGAACTCTCCATTGCTTCTTTGAAAGTCAAGGGCTCATTGTTGTCTAACAACACTATGTCTTGCTCATCTGAGACGAAAAGTGATAATCTCTCAGGTTCGCGACGTGGCCTATTTGACCTTCGTAAGACTGTAACTTCTTCAGGAGTTTCTGCAACTATTTGTATACTTTGTTGAGGCTCTTCATTAAGATTACTATCATCTCGAATTTCTTCAAGATGTATCGTGCTCCCACTATTTTCTTTGGAAAGAAATTATCTTTCTAAGAAAACTCCATTCCGAGCTACAAACACTTTGTTCTCGGTTGGATTATAGAAATAATATCCTTTAGTTTCCTTAAGATATCCTACGAAGAAGCATTTATCAGATTTGGGTTCCAATTTAGTTGTGATTAGTCGTCTGACGAAAAAGTCACAACCCCAAATCTTTAGAAAAGACAGACTTGGAACCTTTCTAGTCCATAACTCGTAAGGTGTCTTTTCTACAGCCTTAGATGGAGATCTGTTTAGTGTGAACGCTGCGGTTTCAAGAGCGTATCCCCAAAATGATATTGGAAGAGATGTCTGACTCATCATTGATTGAACCATGTCTAACAGTGTTCGATTTCTCCTTTCAGATACACCATTCCATTGTGGTGTTCCTGGAGGAGTAAGTTGTGAAATAATGCCACAACTCTTAAGATGATCATCAAATTCTTGGCTTAAGTATTCTCCTCCTCGATCTGATCGAAGAGCTTAAATAGTCTTGCCAAGTTGATTTTGTACCTCATTTTGAAATTCCTTGAACTTTTCAAAAGATTCCGATTTATGTCTTATCAAGTAAACATAACCATATCTACTGAAATCATCAGTAAATGTGATGAAGTACTGATATCCTCCTCTGGCTGTGACGCCCTGAGTGATGAGTACTCCCTTGTGTGGAGGAATGGTAGCTCGAGCGATGAGTACTCCCTTGTGTGGAGGAATGGTAGCTCAAAGGGGGCATCCCACACCGGAAGTTGGGGGATCCTTGGAGATCCATATAAGTAAGATATGGTCGCTAATTAAGTACGAGGCCTGTCTAGGACGCTACCCAGAGCGGACAATATCGTACTGAGGTGCGACCGGGTCGTTACAAATGGTATCAGAGCGGACCCCACAGAGTACGGTGTGTCGACGAGGACGTCGATTCCCTTGGGGGGAAGGATGTGACGCCCTGAGTGATGAGTACTCCCTTGTGTGGAGGAATGGTAGCTCGAGGGGGGCATCCCACACCGGAAGTTGGGGGATCCTTGGAGATCCATATAAGTAAGATATGGTCGCTAATTAAGTACGAGGCCTGTCTAGGACGCTACCCAGAGCGGACAATATCGTACTGAGGTGCGACCGGGTCGTTACACTGGCGCTTGTGTTTAGTGGTCCACATACATCAGTAGGAATAAGGGCCAAAAGATCACTTGCCCTATTATTTTTACCATTGAAAGGGCTCTTAGTCATCTTTCCCAACAAACAAGATTCACATCGTTCAAAAGACTGGAAATCAAATGAATTTAGAAGACCATCTTTATGGAGCTTCATCATGCGTTTCTCATTTATATGGCCTAAGCGACAATGCCATAAATAAGTAGGATTCGAATCATCAAACTTGATTCTTTTGTTATTTACGTTATAAATAGGTATTTCATGATTTAGAATATAAATACCATCCAATAATTGTCCAAAACCATAGTGCATATTATTCAAAGAAAATGAACAACGTTTGTCCTTAAAAATGAATTCAAAACCTTCTTCGTCTAACAAAGAAATAGAAATAATGTTTCTGCTAAAAGCAGGCACATAGTAACAATTATTTAATTCTAAAATCAATCCTGAAGGCAAAGGAATCTCAAATGTTCCTACAGCTAGAGCGGCAACTTTTGCTCGATTTCCAACGCGTAGGTCCACTTCTCCTTTAGTCAGCTTCCTACTCCTTTTGAGTCCCTGTGCATTTGCACAAATGTGAGATGCACTTCCAGTATCTAGTACCTAATAAGTAGAAGAAGCTGAAGTAACATTTACTTCTATAACGTAAGTACCTGAAGACGAAGGGGCTAGCCCCTTCTTTTTGTCGTCAAGATACTTCTTGCAGTTTCTCTTCCAATGACCCTTCTCATTGCAGTGAAAGCATACCATTTCAGCTTGTGGATTAGGCTTTGGCTCAGAACTTGGCTTCTTGTTCTTCCAGTTTTTAACTGGAGCTTTACCCTTGCCTTTGGCATTAGACTTTCCTTTGCCATTTCCACCTTTCTTGAAACCCTTTCCCTTTTGAACCATCAGAACATTATTCTTACTTTTCTTAACAATGTTCTGCTCAGCTGTTTTCAGCATCCCATGCAGCTCAGTTAATGTCTTCTCCAGGTTGTGCATATTGAAGTTCATAATAAACCCATCATATGACTCAGGCAGCGATTGGAGAATGACATCAGTGGCCAACTCTTGGCTAATGGTTGTCCCCAACCTTTCTAAGTGATCAATGTACCCAATCATTTTGAGTACATGAGGACTGACTGAACCTCCCTCGGGAAGCTTGCATGAAAACAAAGACTTAGTAGTCTCGAAGCGTTCGACTCGAGCTTGTTCCTGAAACAAACTCTTCAGTTCCTTAACCATGTCGAATGCATTCATATTTTCAAATTGCTTCTGCAGATCAGCATTCATGCTAGCAAGCATGAGACATGAAACATCTAAATCATCATTTAGATGCTTCTGATATGCGTCTTTCTGTGCACGAGGGGCATTAGCTACCGGTTCTTCCTCAGGAATGGCATTTTCAAGAATATAATCTTTCCTTTTCTGCTTGAGAATAATTCTCAGATTCCTAAACTAGTCTAGGAAGTTGGTTGTATTTAGTTTTTCCTTCTCAAGGACAGATCAGAATGAAAAAGCAGTTGTGTTATTGTTCGTCATCTATCTACAGCAAAATAACATATGCAAACGTTTAATATGCTTATTTTAAATAATATTCCTTTTATGTCTTACATGCAATTGTCCCATTAGGACATAGTAGGTCCAAGATCCATATCACACAAGGTATTAAGAAAGCTTTGGCTTTTCACTTAAACTTTATTAATTAGGTAAGCAACATTTGTTAATTACATTTTATGCAACTCTTGGTTTGTTGAGTTTTACATCTTATGTTTCGGCTTCTCAACACTTTGCCTCAAGGCCCAAAACTGTTTTGATGGCCTTGTGAAATCAAACCAACACTTTTCTGACTTATGGATGTCCGACTTCTATTCTATTAATTTATGATGATCTAAGATAACCCCGCTTTGGCAGGCGTCATCTATAATAATCATAAAATTAATAGTTATCAGTGTTGGAAAGGTACAAACAATTTCTTTTGTTCTAGGGACATAATTATGCAATCTTATAATAATACAACATAATATTTAAAGAAGCATAAAGCAATAAATATGTGATATAGCATGGCTAAAGATTTAAAGCTACTAATTAACTTTGCTTTCCATGGCTAAAGAACCCTTTAGCCGTGATCTTATCAGGTCTACAACAATTGCGTAAACCCTAACAGAACGATTCTGACATGCTTGTATGATAATTGCGGAATTAAAATCATGACAGCATAAAGATTTTAATAAAATAACATGCCAAAAAATGAACCCTAATCGAAACTGTTTAAACACAATCATAAACATGTCGATAACAGTCACCCAGTAATTGCGTTTTTGACATATCAAATCTCTTTTAATCAGATTATAAATTAACATATCATATATGTAAACTAATTAACGAAATTAAAAACATGCTACAGAAAACGATTAATCCATTAATCGGTATTAATAAAACCTAGCATGATACTATAACCTGAATATGATTTTAATCAAAATTTAAAACAGGAATAGATCTTCATGTTATAAAATGACGATAATCATGATCGAAAATTAAAGAACAGTAAATAACCTTGCTCTGATACCATTGTAAGGAATTTGGGCAGCAAACATGCATTACATACAAAAATTTATGCACTAATCATTAAACCCTATGATCTATACAGTCCAATAAAATCGACAGAAGACATACCTTGTGGAGATTTCGAGTTTGTGAAACGAACACGATGGATCAGATCCTTCTGTTGTTGTTGTTCTAGCGTAGAAAATACGACGCCTCTACGGTATGCACACACGGACGAGATCAGATCCTTGCTTGGTGTACTAGCGCCGTTTTTGGGTTCTTTTTGGGTTCTTAATACACAAATGAACCCTCCACCTATTTATAGGGGAGGCCTTCCTTAATGGACGGTCATGATCAAATCAATCCAATGGTCTAGATTTATATTCCAGAACTTTCTATACAAATATCTCTACCTAGAATACTCTAGAATAATCTACCAAGATTATTTACAACTAGGCTATTCTAGAAAGTTCTACATCTAGGTCCGTCTAAAATACTCTAGAAGGTTGGAGGCTCTTCTCCATAATTCCATAAGGTTCTAGAAAATTCCGTAAGTCTCTATAACGTTCTGTAAGGTTCTAGAAAATTTCGTAAGCCTCCATAACGTTCCGTAAGGTTCTGGAAAATTCCGTAAGCCTCCATAACTTTAGTCAATGGTCAAGAAGAACAAAGGTTCCCTTTTAAAGGGGAACCCTAGTGAGAACCCTAGGCAACAAACGAATTAGTCCTAAGTCCAACTTGGCCCGTTTTCAATTCATTTTTGATCCAACTCGTTTTGGCGTGCGACCCTGTAGGTTTATACTCTTTGGCAGTATAATTAAAAGCCCGTTTTATTATACAAATAGTAAGCGGTTTCTAGTAAAACATTACTATTACCCAAAAGGGTATAAAGGTCAAAACGACACAACCTTAAATTGATATACCACATATTAACTCCTTTTGTCAACCGATATCTAGATTGAACACAAGACTAGGCAAGTGTCATTCTTGCATAGTTCAATCTTTATTTCTTGACCTCTAAGTATAATTAATCTTATACAAATGACACCTCATTTGTGCATGGCCATGCAAATATTAATTATACTTATCAAGGGGCCCAAAGATATCTCTCTCATTATATGAGAGTGACAAATCCCATCTTGATCAATCACATACCTCTACATAGTTTATAGTATGCTTGATCATCATCTTTATAATTACTCGGTCAAGAGCAATGTTTGATGATGCCTGACATGCTAATCCCTATGTTGGTAACCATGATGATCTCAGGTCTGAGGATAATACGATATCATTAATGGGGAACATCACTGATGACATTATATAACACTCCTCGCAGTGTCCCCAAAGCGGGTCGGTCCAATACATTGTTCCCTAATAAGTATCAGTGTGTTCAGCTTGATATCTCCATATCCATGACTTGTGGAACATAGTCATCAGCTGATCCATACTTTAATCATTATATCAATGTGATCCTAGATTATTGACACATGATTAGGGACATCTAAATAATATTATTATAACATTACTAGCATCCCACAATCAAGTCACGTACTTGATAAACTAGTATTAATATATATTATTTATTAGAGAATATAAACTAAAATCAAATAAACTTTATTAATGACAATAAGTATAAGATATCCAAGTACAAATCATAATCTATGAATAGTCCTAGGACATATCTCTTTCAAATAATAATTCTCATGAGTTAGGGTTTGTTCTATTAAGTGAGGAGAAAATCTTGGTGATACCGTAGCCCACACTCGGTGCAAGATTTGATGGCGAAAGGAATACGATAGAAGATCTTTAGGTTTTTCGATACAACTGTCGTAAATCAATCGTAACTTTTGTTCGCACTATTGGATCGAGCTAATTTTTGGATATATCGTTCAGAACGCAAAGTTATCTTTGCCCCGCCAAAAATCAGGACGATCTGAAGTCATTTCATTGGCGAAAACAATCGATTTTCGCAGCCCAGCGAGAATTAAAAAATCTGACCAAATCGCAATCTGATGCTTTCAAACCCTAGTCTCCTCATATGGATCCTCTACATGATCCACAAAGGTGAAATCCCTTTATTCTTATAGGGTTTTAGAAAAAAAATTTGTTCAATCTATACGCAATATTAAATGATCCTGTATTTATGTCTCTATCAATTGGTTTCAGAGGGATTGATTTTCTTTAATACTGCGTACGGATTGAAGTAGCCATGTTGTCCAGTTAAATCTATTCATGCATGTTGTTGTTGGATAGAACTTAGAACTCGCTAACCCTTGTTTTGCAGTGTTCTAGACCCGCTATTATGGTCACGTAATTATGTTTTATGTGATTGGATCCCACGATGTTTTTATTCGTGGTTAATTTTAATAGGCGTGATGATTTAGGTTTTATTCGTGGTTGTAAATTAAATTTAGATCAGATTTGTAAACTCCTTAAAAAGAGGCATAGGATCTATGTAATTTTATTTATAGTTTAGATATAATAGTTTATGTGTGAACTCCTTAAATGGAGGCATATGACCTTTGTATCTAAAGATTATAGTTTCTTTAACGAAGAACGTTGAACAAGACGTTTCCACCAAGGTTGATTCCCGACATAGTCAATGAAGTGGCGACATAGGTCGTGACAGGTTGTCAACGGACTAGGGATGATGAAGCTTGAACCATAATAGCATGGATTTAATTATTCTTATTATTGAATGGTTTAATACTTTGTGTGATTGTGTGTTGGTCATATGTGTTTAATTATTAGGTTTCCTTATAATTTTGGATAACATGGATACATGACCATACCTAGATCACATTTTATTTTATGTTTAGTTCTTATCAAATTAAAAAAATGGTATATAAATATAAATTTTGTGTAATTGAAAAATATAAGGGTTTTTTTTTTTTTTTTTTTTAAAGCAAAAAAATAATTTTATTACACATGTCTTTTATATTTCGTACCCTTGTATTTTAGTTGACTAGAATTTAATATAAAATTTTCTTAACCCTCAGAAAATAATGTTTTAAATACTAAGTGGGTGAGGGATTTTTTTACATAAAAATCCCACGGTCTCCATCATTGGTTTGTAGATGATGTAATTTATTCTTCGTGTGTGTTATAATGCTCACCTCCATATCAAAAAGAATAGATTGCAGAATCATTGTACAAATTTCACTGACTGATAATTTTAAATGATGTGATTTATTTTTCGTGTGGGTTTTAGTGCTCACCTCCATATCGAAGAGAATAAATTGCAAAATCATTGGACTAAATTAAATGATGGTATACACTTAGATATAAATAGTAGTATGTTCTCCATCTGAGTCTCTACTATTATTTCTAGGACCAAAGGAAGTCGGCTATTTAAATTTTACTTGACACTAAAGGATTGTCTAGATAGTATGTATTGCTTGACGATAAAGGATTGTCTAGATAGTAAAATTTAATAGGTTTACATCTGTTTGGAAAATTATGAATAATAGACGACCTCACTAACGGGGCATATTGTTAAAAGTTTTAGGCCACTGGCGAACATTTTTTGAAATGGTAGAGGGTACCATATTTAAAATATGTGTTCAAAGTTATTATTGTCCATCATAATTTGTATGTGATTCTCAAGTTTTAAAATGGCAAATTCTTTCGATCCACTTTTAATCATTCTCAACTAAAACAAATTGATTTGACTTATTTATATTGACTGAAAAATGGAACTTTAACATTGTGCTTACTGTTAAAGAGTACAAGTTTGCACTCACTGAGTCTTTCTAGCAGAACCTGGTAAGGGGGCGACCGATGAGGAAACCCAGACTTGCCGGAGGTGAAAAAAGGCTCATGAGATGGCGCGGTTTTACATTTTAGCATTTTTATCAAATGTGCTACAACATTAGTATTAGTATTTTGCCACCGCCTACGACATAATGTTGAACCTCAAAGATATTTTTGGGAATCAGGATCATGCCGCAAGATAGGTTTCGATGAAAGACCTCATGAACACGACTATTGTTGAAAGAACCCGAGTTAAGGATCTTGTTTTAAAGATGATCGGTCGTCTGAATGAACTAAGAGATCTTTGGAGCTGAAATCGATGGGAAAACTCAGGTCGATATCGTTTTCCAGTCGCTGCTGGACTTATTTAAGGGATTCTGACAGAATTATAACATGAGGAAGCTTTATTCATTGTTGGAACTTCTTAAAGAATTCCAAGCAGCTGAGGAACTCCTTGATAAGCTGCCAATACTCTAGTGACTAAGAAAGCTTCAAATTCTATGCCCAAAAGCAAGAAAGAAATAAGAAGAATGCATAAGCTGCAGTCCCACAAGGAGCAGTGCATGCAGCAGTCGCTGAACCTTTATAAGGAGTGAAAAAGCTTATGGGTCAATGTTTTCACTGTTTGTAGAAAGTGCATTTTAAGAAAAATTGTCCCAGTTTCCTAAACCGTTATAACAACATATGTAAATTTCATTTATTTGTTGTTGTTTAGTGGTCCGATCTACCAGTACCTGGTGTGTAGATTCGGGAGCCACTAATCATGTCTGCAATACTTTGCAAGGGTTCCAGGAAACCAGACAACTTAAAAATAGAGAAAGTTTACATATGGGAAGCTACAAATGTGGTAACAATTGCAGTAGAAGATATTTATCTTTAGTCTAGTCAGAATAGGATATTGATGATTAAGGAATGTTTAAATGTATCTTCCATTAGAAGGAGTTTAATTTCTATTTCTAGATTGGTTGAGGACAAATATTTTGTTTATTTTAATGATAAATCAGTTATCATTAGAAAAAATAAATAGTTTGTTTGTTCTGGTACATTAGTGATTGATCTTTACATTATTAATCCTGACTTATCAGTACTACAACTGAGTGAATTGAATAGCATTAATAGTTTACCAATTAAGAGAAAGGAACATTCAAAATGACCCAAATGTATCTTTGGCACTTACACCTTGGTCATATTAATCTAAAAAGAATTCAAAAACTGGTCAAAAATGGACCACTAGGTTCATTAGAAGTGGAGGCACTTCCAGTTTGTGAATCATGTTTAGAAGGTAAAATGACTAAGAGATCATTCTCGACAAAAGGCTATAGCGCTAAAGAACAGTTAAAACTGGTTCACTATAATTTGTATGGTCACATGAATGTCCAGACTAGAGGAGGCTTTGAGTATTTCATCATATTTGTAGATGATTATTTAAAGTATAGATACATTTACTTAATACGACGTATGTCTGAAACCTTTGAGAAATTCACAGAATTCAAGACAGAAACGGAGAAGCGTCAAGGAAAATGTATCAAGTCACTACGATCAGATTGTGGTGGTGAATACCTCTTGGGAGAGTTTAAGGAATACTTATTAGAGAATGGGATTACGTCCCAGTTGTCTGCACCGGGGATGCCACAGCATGATGGTGTAGTAGAAAGAAGGAATAGGACTCTTATAGAAATGGTAAGATCTATGATGAGTTATTCAAACCTACCTTATTCTTTTTGGTGATATGCTTTAGAAACAGCTGCATATATTCTGAACTTTGTACCATCAAAGTCAGTACCTACTACACCCATAGAATTGCGAACTGGGCGTAAGCCTAGTCTGCGGCATATTCGGATATGGGGTAGTCCTGCACATGTGCTGAAAGGTAATGCGGATTTGTTGGAATCAAGAATAGAAGTGTATTTCTTTCTTACATATCCAAAAGGAACCAAGGGTGGTTTATTTTATAATGCTCGAGAATGTAAGGTTATTGTTATCAATGCCAGATTCTTAGAAGAGGATTATATCATAGACCATAAGCCCAGGAGTAGTGTTGTTGTAGTGAAAATGAGAGGAGAGAAAAACAGGGCACAATTCGTCTATACTTTTAGTACAAGAGGAAATACCACAGTAAATAGATATCGACGTTCCATTACCTCATCATAGTGGGAGGATTGCCGATACTTGTGCACATCTTGAACCACTAATACGTAGGTTCTTGAACCAGCACAATGTGTGTATAGTGAGTTAGTATGTTCAATATTTGCACAATGTACACAAACACACATAGTGCCTCGTCGCAGTGGGAAGGTTGTTCGTCAACCTGGTCATTTTATGTTCTTGGGAAAGTTTTATGACAAGGTCCCTGATGAACAAGAAACGAACCATTTTTAACTACAATGAAGTACTTCAGGATAAAGATACAGAAAATGGCAAAGGCTTATGAAATCTGAAATGGAGTCCATGTACTCTAATAAAATCTGGGATCTTGTAGAACCACCTATAGACACCCCGATCCGTGACTCCCGCAAGAACCCTAACGACCTTCGAAAGTACTATTTTTTGAGTCCAGGACTCACCCGAACACCCGGAACTGCCCCGAAAGGGTTTGTTGGCGAAACAAACATTTTTAAAAGTGAAATGTCGCACAATAATGCAGTATGTCGCGCGACAATCCCCTTTACAGGGACATGTCGCGTGACAAACACCCCCACCACTCCACTTTCTGACTCATCAGTGAGTCAGAATCATCATTAAAGTAGAATGTCGCACGACAGTCAAAATTGTCTCGCGACATACACCTTTTCACCACTATAAATAGGCCAGCACCCCCCAAGGATTAGAGACACCAACTGTGAACACCCCAATCCATGACTCTCATGTGAACATAACAAGCATTCCGCATCAAGTCTTGAGTCATCATGCATATAAAAGACCGTTAGGAAAAATCCTGATTTCCAAGCCCGAGCCGCACGCTCCTAGCCGTGCGGCTACCCCCTGCGGTTGGCCTCTTTGGAGCATTTTTTGGTGGAAATTTAGCTATAAATAAGACCCTTGGGCTCTCATTTGGAGGCATCAACACTCAATAGTGTTTTTAGTAAGTGGTAGTGCTGTCAAAATTATTAGAGAGATATTTCTTTGATTGAATTTCTAGAGAGAGAGTTAGAGAGAGAAAATTAGAGAGAAAGTCAGTGAGAGAAAGTTTTGGAGAGAGAGAGTTCTAGAGAGAGAAGGAGGCAAAGAAAGAAATCAAGGCAAAGCTCTGCTTTCAGGCGCATCAGGTAAGTCTTTCTACAACTCTTCTAATTTTAGTACTGCATTTCAATATTTGTTTTAATATAGAAAATTAGATAACTTGCAAAGAAGTCCACTGCTTTCAAAATAAATCCTTTCTAAACTTTACAAGAAAACTCAAATCCGTTTTGACACGTTTTCAAAACAAACTAAAAATACAAAAATAGTTTCCAAACAAACGGAACTACGAGACTCTGATTTCATTCTACGAATGAATACGTAGGCGCTCGCAAAGCTCGAGTCTGATTTCAAAATACTGTTTTAAACTAAATCTATCCGCAAAGGACTATTCTGGAAACCATCCAAACTACTTGTAAGATATCTAAAATAGGAATTAAATACATGATCCATTAAGAGACCAAAAGGGCGAATTGGGTGCCTAACACCTTCCCAATTCGTAACGTAGTTCCCGAACCCTAGCAAAAGTAAATTTTTAATGAATCTCTGGTTTTAAACGTTTGAACGATAATTCGTCTTCGAATTGTCCTTCGTACGATCTTTTGTTTGTTTTCTCGTAAAACAAACTGGCGACTCTACAAAACACACATTTTCCTTTAAAACAATAAAAAACGCGAGAACGAGGACTTCTCAACGATTGGAGGTCCGGATTCTCACACCAACATGACAGCTAAAAACAGCAAGAAAAATCGCCAGAGCAGAGCAGAAAATAGCAACAAGCATTTTCGATTATCGTCTTATTTCTGAAGAATCATCGAATCTATTCTCGACACTCGACGTGTCCCATCTCTGGAATCGAATTCTCGGAAATATCTAAAGAAGGAGAAGATTATTATCGCCGGAGATCTCTCCGCCAGATTATATTTTCTTTCTTATTATTATTCTCGTCGGGAAGGTAAATAAAGTCTCTGCTAGTATTTAAACATTTGATGTCTGTATACTCGTTTTACTTATGTCGTTTTGTTCACGTTTTATTTGAATAAACTTATTGCCAAGTTACAGATAGTTTACTATTTTCGAAACAAAAGATCCTGATAAAATCATTTGCAAAACCAGAAGAGTAAGTACAATATCATCCGGATAAAATTCTGTTTTCAAAATCCGGATTGATGTAACTTACTTAGGAATTCAAAACCCGGTGTATCTTGTCTCCACAATAGATTGTGATATGTCTGGAAGAATTCTACTCAAGAGTTCTGATTCCATATTAAATTAGTTCCGATAAGAGATCTAAACTTTTCCAAAAGATGTCAAAACTCGGGAAAACCGTCTTTATCTGAGAAATAATACGGGAAACTCCCTCTCTCTAAAATAAATACAACTTTTGTCACTCGTATTTACATCCTTCAAAAAAGCAAAACACTGGATCTCGGAACACAAAGGTTTTTCGTACCCTTTCCCGCTTTCCTTAAAATTAGGGTTTTTATTCGAAAAGTAGTAGACTATCAGTAAAAGCATCCAAGTTTTTCAACATAAAACAAACATATAAGTCCACTAGAGACCGAAAGGGCGGAATGGGTGCTTAACACCTTCCCAAACCGTAATATAGTTCCCGAACCCTATAGAATCCTGGTTTTACAGACAAACGTGTAAAAGAAGGATTATCTGTAGCCTCTCCCCTTACAAAACCCTTTTTGTCCGTTTTATCGTAAAACGTACTGGCGACTCTGAATGAACCCTCTTGCATCTAGAAATAGGATAGAGGGACACCCGATATGAATTGTTTATACCCATAGAAGCAAATGGAGCGACAGAATCGCGTCCGACGCATCCAGACGCACGGGAGCATGGAATGAGGCCCGGGGGTCGCATTTGCGGGTTCTCACAGTGGCGACTCTGCTGGAGACTTTGAGAACTAGGCTCTTATATGTGGACTTTTATTTATAATATGTTGATACGCATGCTTTTACTGCTTTCCCTACTTACCCCCTGACGTGGCGCCTAGATTTTATTGTTGACTTGACCTAGAGGCGCAGTAGAGTCCATTCATTGACATAGACATATGTTTAGGATTTTCCCTACCTGTTAATTTGATTGTAAAGAAATATCTTTTCAAAATAAAAATAGCATTTTCAAAATACACTTCGAAGATAAGATATTTGCAATTAAACCTTTTTGAAAACTCTTGTTCGCACGCACATCACAAATCATGCATTGGTTCTACGAGTGTGAAATTACCCCGAACCCTCGGAAGTATTATAAGTGAGTAGGGAGTTGGGTTGCTTGGGCCAACATAAACCGAAAATATTTACTTCCACTCTCCTTGGCCAAGTACGCCCCCGAGGTATATCTAGTGACGAGAACACTCACGTACTCGGGAAGTATATCAAAATATTCTTGCACGTACCCGCCTTGGGGTATATCGCGAGGTCTTGCCAAATAGGAGGGAGCCTAAAAGCCTTCACCTTGCATTACACATGCGTTGCATATAGGAAGAGTCAAGATAGAACACTCATAGGTATTTTTATCAACCGTGAGAAGTTCGTACCACATAGGGCCTTGTCATGTATGTCTCCCCCAGATATTAGCAAGTACGGCCGAAGGTTGACCAACCTCCGTCGTAGAAATTTACCTCGAGATTAAACTCGTTGTGACTTTCCCCGGTACATCTCCCATGAAAAGCAACTCAAGAGGAGAGATATTCCCAATTTTCATAAAATCAAAAGATGAGTTTTTTTAAAATTTGGGATGAATAGGATAACCCAAGGAGCACTTCGCTGCCTATCCTAAACTCCCACCGGGAATTCACTCAAGTTGTTGTTGACATGTCTTTATAAAAACACCCGAAACTTGGTTTTTGTTGTTTTTCTTTTTCCGTGGTTTCTTTTGGCAAAACTTGAGTCACATCATAGTCTTCCTTCATCTTCGCCCTATGGTTCCGTCTACAGTCATAATACGGTAACAGTCTGGAAGGTTGGGCTGGTCGAGATCATACCGGAAGATTTATAAGACCAAGCATACCCGAAATGGTTGATAGACGCGAGAATCCAGAGACAGATCAGAGCCTAGCCGAGGCATCTGCACCTCAGCCAGACTTAGCTAAAATGCATCGTTTACTAATGACCGTCAGCAGGAATTTGGCAAGTCTCGCAACCGAGCAACAGAGTACCCGAATTCGAATAGAAGAGTTATCAACCGATAGACTACCACCGAATCGAGATCAAGGGCAGTCTTCACAAGTGCTTCCCCCGATCCAAGGAACCAATCCACCACAAATGGGTCCCATCACCACAGGTCCCATTCAGGCAGATCCCAACAACCAAAATCAATGGGCTCCGGATTCAGGCCCTACCTATCAGCAACCAGAGCCACCCATCGTCTGGCCACAACCCCAGCCGAGCGTTGATCCCCACTGCCAGCCATGGCCACAAGTTCCCATAAGGCCACAAGTTCCCATAAGCCCCTCCTAATGAATACCCAAACATCAATCGACTTCGGGCAGTGTATGCCGAATCGGTTATAGCTCGGGAACAGCCCGACGAGGTGTCAAGGGAAAGTGAAGAAATGAAGAAACTAAAAGAGCAGATGAAGGTTCTGCAAAGGGGGATTTCTCTGATAAAAGGGGCAGATGAGATTACTGATATGAATGCCTTCTCCCTCTACCCGGAAGAAAGATTACCTCAGGGATTCAAGCTCCCTTCCATCACCCAATTCACCGGGACTACCCCCCCGAAGACACATCTGCAATCATATATCTGATCCATGCAAGTATCTGGCTGTGGAGAACCTGAGTTGGCCCAAGCTTTTCATATGACTCTCACGGGGGCAGCCCTGAGATGGTTTTTTGATTTAGAGGAGCACCACACAAAAACTTTGGGGGATATCGTCAAAGAATTCATGGCTAAATATGGGTCCAACGAAGATTTGGAAATCACCTGTAAACACCTGGAAATGACCAAGCAAGGAGAGAAAGAAAGCTTCAGCGATTTCATCACACGTTGGAGAGAGATGGCCTCCAAAATGTCCAAACGGCCTGATGAAGAAGAACATCTGGAAATCATACAGAGGAATTTTACTCCAGCTGTATTGAGTTGTATGGAAAAGCACGTATTCCAACATTTCAGAGCCCTGTTAAGCATGGGGTCACAAGGAGAAGAAGAGTTGGCTAAGAAAGACGAGAATGATACCAAGAAAGCCTCATACGCAGGGAGAAAGATGGCTGCTCCAACCGTTAACCAAATAGGCTCATACCCGTATCAACAGAGCTCCTTTCAACAACCACCACAAGCACCTCCGATGAATTGGCCCGCACAGGGAGAATCCTCGAGTACCGAAATGAGGAGAAAAAAGAACTTCTGTACTCTTCCCACTACCATGGTCAAAAGTATAGAACTACTCCGAAAAGTCGGACTAATCACTCCGCTCAACCCACGTCCTCCACTAAATCCTATTCCCGGTACTTGGAGAATGAATGAGAACTGTGCATACCATCAAGCAGCAGGCCATGACACGGAACGCTACTTGGCTCTTCGTCACCGTATTCAGGATCTCATTGAAGCCGAAACCATCCCCGCACCCGGCGGGCCCAATGTTACCAACAACCCCCTTCCTAACCATGCTCCACCTGCGGGAATTAACGCCCTGACCACTGATGAAGAAGGCTTTGATCCCGTAGGACTTATCCGAGATGACCCAGCCTACAAAGCACCAGTTGTGCTACCAGCAAAAGCTCAAGTGGCCCTAGGCCTCAATCCGATAATCGACCAATGGATGGCTAAGATGAACTTCCTACCCGGGCAGGGTTTAGGAAAGGCCAACCAAGGGATTTCACAACCACTCACAATCAAGACCAATCCTGGAAAAGTTGGGATATGATGGACCCAGGACAAGAAGAAAGAGCCATGGAAGCCTCAGGGCCTTCGCAAGGAGACAATCTGTATGACAGAAACCTCCCTCGAAGCTTTTAGTTGGTCTACAGAGCCAGAATCATCAGGAACCTCGGAGGGATCAGACCTAACATCCCTTTGGATACAGCAAATCACCCGTTCGGGAAGGGTATACCAACCACCATCAATGGATACCGAGAAATCATCACCTCCTAAGGAAGCAGGAGGGGATCGAGTACTGGAACAGCTGAAGAAGACCTAAGCACATATCACCATTTGGGGCCCTTTGGTTGCCTCCAAACCCCACAGGACCGCTTTCATCAAGCTCCTAGATGAGGCTATCATATCGCCGGAATCCACACCGGAACAACTGCCAAACATGATCGGGTCACTTATAGTCCAGAGAAGTCTGTCATTTTCAGATGAAGACTTATCTCCTTTGGGAAGAAAGCACAGTCTGGCCCTCCATATTACTGTCAGAACCCGAGGAAAAATCCTTCCGCAAGTTCTCATCGACAACGGGTCAACTATAAACGTTTGTCCCCTTAAGACCGCCAAATGTCTGGGTATCTTAGACTCAGAGCTTTCTCCATCTGCGGTGACCGTTAGAGCCTATGACAACACCAGAAGGGCTGTTCTGGGTTCCTTAAAGCTAGATCTTAAGGTTGGTCCCGGAAACTTTCCAGCAGACTTCCAAATCATAGATATTCCCTCCAGTTTTAACCTCCTGCTGAGAAGAGCATGGCTACACGACATAGGAGCACTCCCATCCTCCTTACACCAAAAGATCAAGATACCTTTCAAAGGGAATGTGATCACCATCCACTGAAAGGACCTTGGCAGATCTGGAGTTACCTATTTTGGGCATCGGGAGTCAAAGCATACAGTTAGGAGGCTTTTCATACGAGCCTCAAGTACAAGCTCTCACTACCCAGAGAATCGAGTACCCGCCCCTTGATAATATCCCCGATCTCAGCACCAAAGTCACAAAAATGCTGAGAAAGATGAAATATTTACCAGGAGCCGACCTGCGAATGGGACAGCCAGGATTACTTTAAGCCCTAGAACCAGTGACTAGGCATGAAGGAGAAGGATTGGGGTACCAGCACACCAAAGAAGACAACCAAGAGAAAAGGGGTCGAGGACTTCTATGAAGAGGACCTTTATCTCAAAGAAAGTGTTATGCACAGCTTCTCTATCAAGTTAACGATCGGACCAGGAGAAGAAAGTAAAGACAAGGAAGAGGAGGAAATGATTGGAAATCTCTTCGACATCATGGCTCTGGGGGATAATGAGTCAGGAGACGACCCTGTACACTTAATACACGCTGACCCAGACTATCAGAAAAATGGGGGAAAGAGTGAAATTGTAAGGATAAAAGATAAGAGCGAGGGTAGGGCTAAAGGAAAGTCTCTCTAAGATTTACTTTTCAAACTTGTACCGGTAAGCACTGTCATTAATGAAGAATGATCCATTTTGCGGTATCCTGTTAGTTCCAATTCTGTAATTGCTTATATGGAACTGGAAAGATAAATGAACACCCTGAATGGGAAAAATAGCGTATACGAAGTGAAGAGGAAGATACTCTTGTGATCAATCTCAGGTCGGAAGAGGAAAGAAAAGAAGTTCATATTGGGGCAAGTCTAAGTGAAGCAGAAAGAGAGGAATTCACACAAACTCTGAATGAGTACGTGGATGTCTTCGCCTGGTCCTATGCTGATATGCCAGGTTTGAATAGCCAGATAGTCATGCACGAGATACACACCAAGCCGGAATTCAGGCCCGTCAAGCAGAAGTTAAAAAAACTTACGCCAGAATGGTCCCTGAAAGTGAAAGAGGAAATGATGAAACAACTGAGTGTGGGTTTTTTACGAGTGATCGAGTACCCATCGTGGCTAGCCAACATTGTGCCCGTTCCAAAGGCAAATGGGAAGGTTCGCATGTGTGTAGATTACCGGGATCTCAACAAAGCTTGCCCGAAAGACGATTTCCCATTGCCTAACATTGATTTGATAATAGATAACACTGCCAACCATGCCTTGAAGTCATTCGTGGACGGTTTTGCCGAGTATAATCAGATCTAGATGCACCCGGATCACCAAGAGAAAATGTCATTTATCACCCCATGGGGAACATACTGCTACACCGTTATGCCATTCGGGCTAAAGAATGCCGGGGCAACGTATCAGAGGGCGGCTACCGCTATCTTCCACGACATGATTCACAAAGAGGTAGAAGTGTATGTGGACGACATGATAATCAAGTCAAAAGAAAGAGAAGTCCATGTACCATCTTTACTAGCCTTTTTCGACCGCCTCTGCCAGTAGCAGATGAGACTCAATCCGCAGAAATGTGTATTCGGGGTAACCAAAGGAAAACTCCTAGGCTATGTTGTTATTAAGAAAGGAATCGAGGTAGACCCTGCCAAAGTTCGAGCTATTCAAGAAATGCCTGAGCCTCGTACCGAGAAAGAAGTCCGAGGATTTTTAGGTAATTTGCAATACATCAGTAGGTTCATCTCTCAGCTCACTCAGACTTGCGAGCCTATCTTCAAGCTCCTGAGAAAATCTTCCCCAGGAGAATGGGATAGTCAGTGTCAGGACGCTTTTGATAGAATCAAAGACTATCTCTCCAACCCCCCGGTATCAGCCCCACCGCAGACCGGACTGCCACTAATCTTATACCTAACGGTTATGGATTCAGCTGCAGGAGCTATGCTAGCCCAACATGTGATTGATACTCGAAAAGAACAGGCCATCTACTACATCAGCAAAAAGTTATCCCCGTTTGAGATAATCTACATGCCGTTAGAGAAGTCATGCACTACTCTTGTTTGGGTAACACAGAAGTTACGGCACTACATGCTGGTTTTCCCAGTCATCCTGGTATCACGAATTGATCCGTTGAAGTACCTCTTTGAGAAATTAGCTCTCTCAAATCGTATGGCAAAATGGTTATTCTTACTCTCCGAATTTCATATCACGTACATGACCCAAAAGGCAGTCAAAGGCAAGATCATAGCTGATTACCTGGCCCACAATCTGGGGAACAGGTTAGAAGAAGCTGAATTCCCAGATGAAACTATCATGAATGTCAAGATCGATGAAGACTAAAAATTATACTTCGACGGGGCCGCCAAACAAAATGGGAATGGAGTAGGCATCTTGTTAGTCTATCCAGACCAAAATCACTCTCTGATATCATATTGTCTGGACTTCTTCTGCACCAATAATATGGCCGAATATGAAGCTTGTATAATTGGATTAGAGATTGCGCTCCAAAGGGGTATAAGGAGAATACAAGTGTACGGAGATTCAGCATTAGTGGTCCACCAAGTGTTACAAGAATGGAAGGTCAGAGATGAGAAGTTGGTACCATACCTCGCCCGGCTGGAGGATATCGCGGGGAGATTTGAGCATTCGGAGTTTTACTAAGTACCCAGATCACAGAATAATTTTGCTGACGCACTAGCAACCCTGGCATCAATGATCGATATCCCAAAGGGGATGAAAGAAATAACTCTTACTGTACAAAGAAGACCAGGACCAGCACACTGCATGGCCCTTGAAGTAGAGAATGAAAAGGAAGGGGACTCAACCACTTGGTTTTATGACATCTGGAACCTATTGAAAAATCATCTGTATCCCGAGCAAACAGATAAGAAAACGCGGGTCACACTCAGAAGGCTAGCATCATGGTTCATAATTTGTGCCGGAAGGCTGTATAAGAGGAACTACGACGGGACCCATCTTCAATGTCTCACTGAAGAATAATTCGTCAAGATGATGGATCAGATACATGGGGGCGATTGCGGACCTCATATGAGCGACCATATACTTGCCCGCAAAATCATCAGACAAGGTTATTCTACTACCATGCACAGACAAAGTCTACGTTATGTACTTGCAAAACCACTCTAGCGTTAATTAATCACGTACGCCGTTGTCACAAATGTCAAATCTACGCCGAGTCTCACAAACTTCCTCCGAAAGAGTTGTACAACATGACTGCTCCCTGGCCTTTTGCTACCTAGGAAATAGACATCATTGGAAAAATTTCGCCCAAAGCTAGCAATGGCCACGAATTCATACTAGTGGCCATCGACTACTTCACCAAATGGGTAGAGGCCGAGTCTTTCCAGACCCTTGACGCCAAGAAAATTGCTCGATTCATCAAACAGAATATCGTCTGTCGGTATGGGGTCCCACACGAGATCATCTTGGACAACGGCACCCACTTCGAAGGAGAAGCTAATATAATCATGGAGGAATACGGTATTACCCGACACAGATCTTCGCCATACAGACCGTAAACTAATGGGGCAGTTGAGGCCGCCAACAAGAATCTGAAGAATATCCTGAGCAAGATGACCGACAACTGTCGAGACTGGCCAGAAAAATTACCCTATGCGTTGTGGGGGTACCGCACCACTGAGAGGGTCTCTACCGGGGCAACACTATTTTCCCTTACATACGGGATGGAAGCAGTCCTCCCTGTTGAATTAGAGATTCCCTCCCTCAGAGTAATGCTAGAGAATCAAGTTAATGAGCTGGAATGGGTTCAGGCACGTTACAACGAATTGGCATTGTTAGATGATAAAAGATTGAAAGCCGCATACCACCACCAAGGGTATCAGAGGAGAATCGCTCGGGCATTTAATCGAAAAGTAAAGACTCGGGGTATCAATGAGAACGACATCGTGTTGAAAGAAATTCAGAACCAGCTAGAGACCCAAGAGGAAAGTTCAGACAAAAGTGGACAGGACCATACATCGTCAAAGAAATTGATATAGGAGGTGCCGCTATACTCGCTGATTTTGACGGACAGTTGCTGCATTCCCCAGTCAACATGGATCGACTGAAGAAGTACTACCAATAGATGTAACATGTATGATTAAGAACTACATAAACCTGAGCCCCAACTCAAAATTGTGTTTCTGAAAAAATCGAAAGGGGAACGTAGGCAACCTGAGAAGTGATTTCAGGCCCGGTTTAAACATTGCAAAGAAATTTATTTCTCATAAGAAGTCCTTTGTTTATTATTAAGGTGGTTCAGAACACTGAAGGTTACAAAGGAGATATATCATACAGAAAGACCTAATCCCTAGGGGTTGCCTAAGTAGGGTCTTCAGTAGCCAAGTCAATTTGAGCCTCATCCAGAATCTGGTACGCAGACAATGCTTTCCTCTGTAGGCTCAGAATCCATGAACTGAAACCACTCCATCTGAAAGGAGTCATCAATCAACTCTTCTTCAAGAGATCCCCAAAGAGAACGGATGATGTCAGCCCGGAGGGGCCTGGAGATACCAAAACAAGTATGGTTGAACTGACGAGTCAGTCGAGCACGCCACACTCTCTCCACAGATGAAGAAACATGCTGGGTCAAGAATTTAGACTCAGAAGAGAAGTTGTTCAGGCCAAGGGGAATGCCCTAGGGAATGTTAAACTGCCGAAGAAGACGTCCCGGGAGATAAAAAGAAGTGAACTAGAGCCCACGGAGCCGAATGTAATTCTGCCCCCGGTACTAAGCATTATCGCCCTTAGCTTCCACCAAGGAATGTTCCACCGAATGGCCCGAGAACTCTCTGAAAACCATACCGTCCAATCCGAGGAAGACATGGTCAAGGCACCAAAGAGGGGACGACGGAAGAAGTAGGACGGGTTGTCAAGCTGAACCCTATTGAAACCCACTGATCGGAAATGCTCCAATAGCCACATGTATAGCAAGCGCATACTCCCCCTGAGGAAGGTTGAAGCTCCCCTTTTGAGATCATCTAGGCCATTCAGGGTCTCTGCCAGGACTATGGGCACTATGGATTCCCCATTTCTTGCCTGATAAATCAAACTCAGAATAGTTGGATCGACACGAGAGGAGCCCGTCACCAGTAACATATCAGAAACAAGACAAATCAAGGCTGCCACAGTATGCCCCACACTATAAGAAGTTCTCTCCCCGCAACGATGCAAGAACCTCACCATTTTATAAAGGTCAAGAAGCCCGTCAGTAATAAAGCCATCACAAGCCGCTTGGGGAATGGCTAGCAAGCGATCAGCATTTCTCGAGGACCAATTTCTTCTATGGGAACAGCCATCGAAAGACGAACTTCAGAATGCAACAGCCAAGAAAATTCTTCATAAGTCGGGCAGAGCTCATCTAGCCCGAAATGGAAAAGATGATCTGCAGGACTCCAGAAGTACAGAGCACCAAGTAAAAAGGAAAAATCTACGGGACGATGGCACCAGCTCACTAAAGGACTGAATACACCAAAGTTCAAGCCATTCTCAAAAAATATCAGAGCATCTCGGGCTTCGACATAAGAAAAATCAGAATTTGTGAGATAAAAAGACATTGTGAGAAAGGTGTGAGGATGAAGAAAGGAAGATGGATGTATTTATAGCAAAAAAGAGGGCTCCTATACCTGTTTGTCACGCGACAAACCCATATCCAGGAGGGTATGTCGCGCGACAAATGCCCTTGGTGTGCTCTGTTTTTGAGTTTTTCTTACACGTAAGAGTCAGTTTTGCCAAAAGATCCACTTTTGTATGCATTTGTGCTCACTTTGTTCTTTTGCAGATAACTTCAGTAGCATCACGAAGGTACGATTCCTACTTTATCGGTCCACGTAATTTATTTTTCATCATTAGATAAATAAATGCATAACATGAGACACAAATAAAGATTTTTTCATAAAACTAATAAAAGAACAGTTTTTTACGAAAACCCTGTCTAAAAGTCTAACGAATAAAAATTACATATTTGTCAGGACTAACTAAATACAGGAAAGAAAGCTAATCTAATCGGGAGTGTTTGGACACACTCCCACTATCACCTGAACCCTCCTCGGGAGTAGGATCAACCTCTGGGACGCCTTGAGTAGAAGGAACTGCTGCCTGAGAAGGCCCCGTCGACTGGACTGGTGCCGTGGGGTGAATCACCGAAGACCGAGATCGCCTGGAGGTCCGACTATTGCTCCTCCGAGACTCCGTCCGAGCATGAGAGGAAGATAGAAGGTCATCTGCTCGCAAGGAGACATCGATAGCTCTCTGGTAGTCCCGCATGTATGACGTAGGGTCTCGACCAATGTACTGGAGCAGGTTCCAGCTGTAGAGGTACTGAGAATGCCAAGCTCTCAGGTCCACCACACGCACACTCACCCGCTGAAAAGGAAAGAAAGAGGAATCAGCACTGTTAAAATAAATAAGCATGGATATAAAGAGATATGGAGAGAAGAAAAGCACATACCTTATCATCAGGACGGCGACCCAAGTAGTCGAACATATCCTCCGGAAGAGGATACTCAGGCACGGTCTACCGATGTAGACCGGCATCGACGTAAGAGATGTCTCAAGGAAGTATTGGCAGATCTACCGGATGAATGGATGAACCCGTCGGCAAGGCAGCAGAAGTGGACCCACCCTCCTCACAAATAGGGAACAAAGGAGGACGCGAAGATGAGCCACCGAGACCTGTGGATCTAACCGGAGGGGCCATGGCAGCAGACGAAAGAGGAGTCAGTGTGGCGAAAGTACGAACACCAGGAGGGTCCACAACAGCCATCTCCCTCAGAGGTGGGACCCCACTAGAAGTAGCAGCAGCAGCAGCAGCAGTAGAAGGAGTTCGCTCAAACTGCTCGTAATCAAATCCAAGGTCTGCAGGCTCCCAGGACCGCTCAGAGAAATCACCTCTCTCTCTCGGCATGCTGCCCCTCTGTTGGTATGGTCTGAGGCGGCTGCTCTGGAATCGCCGCCGTCCCACCTCCCTCACCACCCTCGGGCCTATCATCACCACCCTCGGGTCTATCACCACCTCCCTCAACACCAGCAGGGACGTCCCTCTTTCTATCATGGTCATCATCGTCGAAATCCAAAATATTGTCCCTCTGGTCAGGGACAGGTGATAAATAACCTGGGACCGTCCTAGATAAATGAGTCTGTCCTCATATGTAGTTGGAATCACCTCCCAACACCCGGTACCTCTCGTAGAAGACCCGTCCCCGAGTCCCTTTCGGCTCCCTCATCAGATAGCGGGCAGCAAAAACGGCATAATCCCCCTCCTCAGTGAACCTCTGAAAGCCGAGCCCACCTATAAGGGCCTGCACCGTCACCGAGTCAATCTCGCCCGTCCGCCTCATCAGAACTGGCAGCAATAAAGGAACCCGAGGCCACTGGGCAAGCGAATGGTGGCAAATAACTCTCTCGCCCAAATAAAAGTGAAGGCCGTACTCGTCTTTAATAAGCCGCCTGGTCCTCGAAGCAGCCAAAGCACGGCCATATCCAAAATGGAGGCCCAGATCACCCTAAGGGGCCCACTCAATCTGAAAAGAGAATATGATTTTATTTTAGTAATTCTTATTTGATTTTACTATTTATTGAAAAAATGCTAAGATATTTACCTGCTCCTCCAACAGGTCGTGGACGGCAGCAGCTCCGGTCTCCCGACTCCGGTATACATAGGGAGCCCTGTAGTTCCCCACGATGAATCGGCGAAGAAGGGGAAATTGATTCTCGTTCTCAACAAGGAGATCCACCTGGGCCAGACCCAGACGTGTATATGCCACGAACCAACTCTGAAAAAGAAATATAAAGGATCTCAGCAATTATCAAACAGGTAATGTATAAAGGACTCAAGCAAAGATAAAGGGACAAAAGTAAGTACCTCCCATAGTAAAGAGAAGCCGTTGAGGTTCAGGGCTAAATGGTGAGAGACTTGGTCCATGGCATCATATAGGACAGCGAGAATGAATCCTCCCCAGTCATAGTCGAACATGATGCTAAAGTCCCGAAGATAGGGCAGCCACCAAAGATGGGCCGTGTCCCCTCCACGGGCCTCGAACAGATCATGAAACGTCAATAAAAGAAGGACACGAGCATACTGACGCGCCTCCTGACGGGTCATTTGAACCCCCGAAGCAGCTAACCGAGCTCTCTCTGTGGCTAGCCGCGTAACCAAAACACCGCGAGGAATCGTATCACCGGAACTCCGTCGCTCCGGGAACCATCCAAGTGCGCTGACGATGCCCTCTGCCGTTAGACGCAAAGGGACATCAATCTGGATAGAGATCGCCCCTGAAGGAATCCCGGTCAAAGCAAAAAGGTCAAGGGGGTCATCGTCATCTCACCCCAGCTCTAGTGGAAGGTATGAGTAGTATCCCGCCAATGGCAGGCTAATGCCGACACCAAAACTGTCGCCCTAGATACCCGCTCCGGGAGGGCGCCAAAAAGAGAACCAAATGGAGTCGCAAGGAGCAACTCCCTAGGTGGGGGGGGGACTGGGGGCAGAGGTTCCCGTCGCCACTCCAAAGTATATGCTGGGATACCCCAACTCGGCCAACCCACGCGGATGAGACAAAGAGATATGTATATATAATATAGAGTTATAGGATAAAATTATGTAATTTTCCAAAACCTGAGGGTACTTTTGGTGTTAGTTATGAGAGTTATAGAGTGATAGGGTAAAATTATGTAATTTTCCAAACCTGAGGGTACTTTGGTGTAGTTATTAGAGATATAGCGTTATAGAGGTAAAATTATGTAATTTCCAAACTTGAGGGTACTTTGGTTAGTTATGAGAGATGTATTGACTTATATGGAGATATATAATATAATGTAAATTATTTCCAAACCTGAGGGTACTTTTGTGTATTTTATGAGGAGAGTTATGTATTATGTATCCAATAGGGTAGAGTTATAGATAATAATTAAAATAATTTTCCAAACCTGAGTGAGGGTACTTTGGTGTAGTTATGAGAGTAGTATAGCAGTTATAGAGTTAAGTAATTAATTAATTTTCAAACCTGAGGGTATTTTGGTGTAGTTATGAAGATATGGGGTTATAGGGTAATAATTATGTAATTTTCAA
>JAKCWG010000895.1:0-142707 GCA_021464415.1 Lonicera japonica
CTTTGCTTGCCCATGTTTGGCTCGGACATGAATTCTTCTTTCCTAAAACGTTAAATTACATCTCTACATTTGATTCAACGAGAATATGAGTGAAATGTGTGTGAATTACCAAAATATTCTTCATTTTATAAATTAAAGGACAAGTCCTAACAATTTTACAAAGGTAAACTTTGTTTTTCTTAGAAGAAAATCTAAAAGAGAATATCTAGAGTAATCATTTATTTCCATCTGTTTAAGAGGGAGAGTTTTGAAAGAATACTCTATTAATTCCTGGAATAATGCATTCATCGTTCAAAACCAGAATTAAATATCGAAATCCTTTTAGAACGGAATGTAGCTATCATTCCAGGAATGATTTAAAATTTGAACCAAACGAGCCCAAAAAATATGTCTCAAGTATGGGTTTGGAAGATTTATAAACCGAAATCAACTTTCAAGTTCGGTTTTGGTCTAGTTCTCCTAATTTCTGCTGCCACAATAGAAACCCAAAACATCTCTACTCTTAACAATCCAATCTATATTATATCTTTTTTTCTTGAGATTCAAAATCTTATGCCCATAATGTATAGGAAATACTTTTTATGCCTCAGAAGTAATTAAGGGCCGGATTGATTGAAAATCGGAAAAGTAATTGAAAACACTATTATTATTTTTTAATTTTTTTAAAATAAGTAAATTAGTGCGTAATTTGGTGAAATAATCCAAAAGAAATAATCCAAAAGTAAGCCCGCTAATTAGGCTAAGTAAGCCCAAAGCTCTCTTAAATATATATATATATATTATTTCGGACCAAGTAAAAACAAAGTCCAATTGATATGATAGTACTACCATACCCCACGTTATTTTTTTTAATATGGAATATTAGAAAGAAAAAAAAAAGTAAAAAGAAAAGAATGAGAAATTGAGAACCGAACTGAGGCGGCAAGCAAAGCAGAGGAAAATTTACCGGCAACGAAGAGCAGTTGTTCCCAATCCCAAGGTCTAACGAAGGAGGAGGTGAAATTGTCACCGGTAGAGCCTGTGAAACGGTTAGTTTGTTACTGGTTACCCTTCATTTTTCGCTTTGAATGTTTATATATAAAGTAGTAGTAGTAGTTAGTGTTAGTCGTACTTGTAGTGGAATTGAATTGAAGCAAATTTCGTTTCTCTCAATCAACTCCAATATCAATTTCTAAGTAGTAGTAGCTGTTTTAGAAGAAGAAGAAGAAATATGATAACAATGGAGGTAATTCATAGTTCAATTCTTCAGCCATCATATATATCGAGTTGATTTCCAATTATTTAATAATAAACATTGATTCACTTTGTTCCTTCTGTATATATTCTATCCTATCTAGTGTTTTCAATTGATATTTATTTTGATTTGATTGCATGCATGTTGCTTTAATTAATTTCATAATGATTGTTTTGTATTATTAATTGGGGGAGCTGGGTGAACTCTAAGTTGAATAATAAATCTCTAAGCTAGGTTTTCAACTCCTTTCACTGTTTATGTTTATACATATCTATCCATCTCTAAGTTGTTGTTGAAGAAGAAGAAGAAATCTGATAACAAT
Organism: Lonicera japonica; assembly: GCA_021464415.1. Taxonomy (NCBI): domain Eukaryota; kingdom Viridiplantae; phylum Streptophyta; class Magnoliopsida; order Dipsacales; family Caprifoliaceae; genus Lonicera; species Lonicera japonica. The sequence continues at coordinate 1,557 of JAKCWG010000895.1, forward strand.
GGAGGTAATTCATAGTTCAATTCTTTAGCTATCAGATTTCCAATTATTTAATAATAAACATTGCTTCACTTTGTATCTATTCTATCTAGTGTTTTCCTTCTGCATCTATTATATACAATTGAGAGTGTTTTTTTTTTTCAACTTTTTGGAAATTAATTTTTCTTTTAATTTTTCCTTTAATTTTATAATGTTTGCCTAGCTTGTATTATTACAATTGGGGGAGCTACATGAACAAAATAATTATTCTGTTTTTTCTGAGTAGATTAGATCTCTAGGTAGGTTTTCACATCCTTTCACACTGTTTACATTCATCTTTTTTCCTTCTGCATCTATTGTATTCAATTGAGAATATGTGTTTTTTTCAATTTTTTGTAAATCAATTTTTCCTTTAATTTTATAATGTTTGCCTAGCTTGATCCATGTAGCCGACCCCACCTAGTGGGATAAAGGCTTGTTGTTGTTGTTGTTGTATTATTTTCATTGACTTTGGTACTTCTTTTTCTTCACTAATTAGGTTTGATAAGTTTATATATATATAATACCTAGGGTTTTACAATCTCTTGTTTCGTTCTGCAATCTGTTGGAAGCTATTTCTGTTGATTTAATATGTTCCCCTTTCCAAACCGTTTATGTTAATTAGTATAGTTAGAGTTGGCGTTCATGGTTGTTAATGTTGATCGATTTCAACTAATTTCAGTTTCTTATTAATGTTTGGATTCCATTTACAAAGTTAGAAACATTTATGTATTTCTTTTAGGTAAAGGATATCAATCTACTATTGCTGATCGATAGTTCCCCCTTATTAACATCGATTTTACTATTATTGGGAGATGTCCTAATTAAGGGCGATTTTGATGAACTCTTGATTGTTTTTGGACTGCTAACTGTGCTTAAATGGAGATAGTATTGGCCGAGCTTGTTGCAGTATTTTGGCTGCACTATGAGCGCTATTCAATGAGCTATTTGAATAGTTTCTTATTGCTATTTGTAGGCTTACATCGCTTAGTGATTTGCTGCTCTATTTGGAGCGCATTGTTAAGCACTATAGTGGGTGTTTTTAGAGGGGTTTTTGCTGGTCCTGTTAACTGATGTTTGTTGGTTAATTTTTGACTGACTAGGGATGGTTTATGCTAGATATAATAGCCTTGTGACAGCTAGAAATTTGTGCCCTAATGCTGCAACTCTTAGTTCTTGCATTTAGAAAGTTAGAAACAATTTCAGTTTTGGGGTTAATGAGAAGTAATTTCTGTTTTTCCTGTTAAGTTGATTTATGATTCATTTCCGTTTTCACAATGTTTGATTATTATATTGATTAGAATTACAATTCTTGGGTGTTATTCTGTTAATATTGATTGTTTTTGAATTATTTTCTGTTTCTTAATGTTTGGACATTTCTGTATTTCTTTAGTGTAGTTAGAATTAGGATTGATATGTTTATTTGTTACTCTGTCTCTCCTCAGAGACTGCAAATCTGCATTTAGTGTTACACACTGAGTTGACAACTAGAAACACCACCAAAACATTTTATACCTTTTTCGCCTAGGAAATGCCCAAAATTCCACATTGTCCATCTTTATTGGTCTTTGATTGCATTGATTTTCTGAGGAATAGTTTTCCATGCTACAACATGGTTTTTGATCGTATTCAACGGAAAAGAGAAAAAATTGATGTAGAAAGTAAGCCGTGGCACAGAATTTGAAATTGATTACTTGGAACGTTTATGTAATCAAGCACCCAAAGTATCTTGGCCGCTCTACATGGAGTGCTTTTAATTGTCCTGGACTGCAAAATGATTTAATGTACCAATGTGATCTCACAATTTGAAATGCATTCAGATTTACACGTTTCAAAATTGTATGTTTTATATCTGCTTGGTTGGTCATAAGCATGAGAGGTAATTCCTCATAAAGGGGATATATTTGTAATAACCCAAAGAAGGTGCTAGGTTAATAGTATATTCTATACTGAGAACAGGTCCTGAGCTAGTACGATATGGGCATCGAACACCTCTTCTGACCGAAACTAAAAAATTCACACTGCTAAAGAACTTTTAAAAGGCGGCAATCTGCACAAAGTCCAATGCCCATGTATAAAGATAGACTGGAAATTTGTGATTTTTTGTGTTACTTGTGGGTTATGGTAGCTGACTTATAAAATGCTTTTGACATTTTCAGGCAGTTAAATATCTTGTTACAAACATTACCAATGAGTTGTCTACAGCTTTATAAAGCTCTAAGAGTATGTTTGGTTGTATTTCTTTTCCATGAGAGAAATACCTAAGATCCCTTGTTTTCCATCTTTGGTGGTATTTGATTGCACGGTTTTTACCCTATTTTATCCCCATTTTCTCCATTTGCGAGCATTGTTTCAGTTTACAGGGCGGAATTGAGTTCCTTGACATTGTTTCTTAATCGAAAGCAAAAAATTAGGGGAGGGGTGTTTTTGTATTCGATTAATGTAATCAAACACTGCAAGAGATGAAAGATATGGAGTCCAGGGCATATTCCATGGAAAACAAGTGTAATCCAGACACACCCTTAATGTCTTTATTTGGCATCAAAGGAAATTGTGCTACATGTTTTAAGTGGCCCGTACAGCAACCTCTCTGCTGCCAATATATTATATTTGCCAATATGCTTTTCAATTGAAGTGCATTGAGTGTTTCTCAGTTTGAGAAAACATAAAATCATCTGGTGAGTAGGATTTTTGGGCTTTGTTTTTCAACATGCAAAGATACTGATAAACATATAAAACTAATAAAATTGAGCTATTTCATTGTTGATTCTTTTTTTTGAGCTGTGATTGAAGTTTGCATTTGTTTCGTCTTAATTTTGTGTGCAATATATATGTATATACATCTATACTAGTTGTAACCTATTCCAAAGGTACTGTCAACCCTTCAAAGAGATCAAATCTTGCATCTCCACCCTTAAAAAAGCACATCTTGTATTTAGTCATCTTTTATCGTTTCTACATTTTATATCTATCTAGTTGTTTGTCTTTGTGTGCTGCCCATATTATAGATTTTTCTTTCTTAATAATTGGCTCTTCGTTCTTACAAGAATCATTGTCAGACTCTGACTCTGCAGCTGCTCAGAGTGGTGTAAGTTAGGTTTATTGTTTCTTTATCAAAAAATAAAAAAAATTGGGGTCAAAGCGTAGTAGTTTATTAATTGCATTTTTGTTGAAATTAGCAGAAAGTCAGACCAGTTGTTCCAAGACCTGACGATTGGGATGCTCAGAGGGAACTCGAACTAAAGATGACTGATGCAGATAGGCGCAGGATGCAAACCTGGCGAAAGAATCAAGCTACTGAGGTCAATATACCTTTTATTTTTCAGTGTTTTCATAATTTTTTTTTCTTCTAAGTTTGTTGGCCATTCATATTATTGCAGGATGAAGGCACAAGTTCTGAGGGTACAGGAGTGACTGAGGAAAAAGGTCTAGTGGAACCAAATCTGGTACATGTATATCAGTTTTTCTTTATATATATATATGTATATTTATTATAATCTAAATTAGCTCCTATTCTTGTAGGACCGTCATGGCCTTCCAGCAGCTCCAGCTGCACCCAGACCTCTGGTAAGGAAAAATATCGGATTAAAGATGTTAGAGTGACAGCAATTGCTAGAGTCGTAATTGACAGTAAGGGATAATATATAAAACACACACACACACACATATATATATATTTGATTATTGGGTTTTCTGTTTTGTCAGGATCTTCGTCCTCCTGTTGTACCAGTGATCAAGCCCAGCAATCAAGAAGCGCTCCAGAACCAGTATGAATGTATGATGCTTATTTTGGAAACAAAAGTAGCTAATTCCATAACTAAATTTTGGCCTATTGCAGTAATAATCACAGGCAATTTTATGACAAAGTTAACACCTAAATATCCATTATTCCACTGAAAATTCGATTAGCTACCTCCGATCTTCTAATGGCATACCTCAATGTCGGTGTATCTTCACATACCCTGCTACAAATAAGGAGTGACATTAGAAGTTGCGCACATATATATATGCATATATGAAGAAGTTATGTTATATATGCATTACAGCTCAAAACAAGCTTTGATCTTGAATCAAATGAATACCAAAATGCATCGCGATTGTTGGGTTTTCTTTGTTAGTGCACACATACATCATCCAAAAGAATCAAGCACGCACTTTTTCTTTTTGGTTTTATATGCTAGCTAGTAATTTGTCATCAATGTCAATTTTAAAAAAGCAATGATCACTTGCATTAGATGACGCTTAATTAATTTGAAATGAAACACTTTAAAGAAAAACAACACCTTGTAAAATGGTAGAAGCCATAGCTTATGAGGTCGTAGAAAGAGAAACTCCAAATTAAGGCAACACGTTCTAATTTTGAAACTAGGGGATAAGAGGTCGAAGATCCGGGATCTGAGTTTAAGAAATTTAGCTTTAAGCTCATGGACTTGAGATTTCAGGTCAGGGTCTACAACTTTGTGGTCATCAACGACTACAACTGTAAAGGTAGGGACTTGGGATCTACGTTTAGGGACCTTGGATTTCAGGTCAAGGACTTTGGCTTTGAGGCCAAGGACTTCGGCTTTGTGGTCACTGGCTTGGGACTTGAAGTCATCGACATCAGATTGGAGATCATGGACTTTGAATTCAAGGACATCGAGTCGGGATTCCATGTCAGTGAGTTCGGACTCAAGATCTTCTTCGTCATTTACTAAATCTGATTCACAACGAATAGTTTCTTGACCTATCTTGGATTTAGGTTCACTACTTTTGTGGATATATACTTCTTCACTCCCCGATTTGCCAAGCTTTGGGTCTTGCTCGTCTAGCTGTTGTTGCAAGAATAGAAGCCAAGTAAAAAAAATTACACATAAACCAAACGAATAATTAAATTGCTTTCCTTTCTTTCTTCTTTTATAAAGAATCAATAACAAACTTTCATGGTTTTATTATGCACTATCCTTTTGTCATCAAAGTCTAGTATCCATGGCAATATGTCTACGACTTTCGTTCTTATTCATTACCAATTCAACTTCCATAAATGTAAGATATCACAACAGGGCGTACATCATTATATCCTTTTGATCCTTTAAAATTTGATTATTTTCCTCTTAAATTTTTTAATTGCTTCTACAATAAGCCATGATCAAAGAATATTGATGTTCATGATCGTTCATTTTCAAAGACTTTTGGTCTTATCTTGACTATTTTTAACTTTCCTTGTACCATTGTAAGTACATTTTGATCTTGTACAATATTACGCTTTTCAAACGAGACGCACTTTCAGAGAATATAAACAAATTCTGAAAGTAACTTACGTAGGAAAACATGTTGAAAATGAAAATTTCCCCCTAAAAATTTTAGAGCAACTATGACCGTAGAACTTAATACTAACCCATGCCCAACTTATTTTTTTTTTAATTAGGACAAAGGTAAAGCCATTTACTACGTACTAACAATAGCTTCATTTTGTTCAATAGGTATATCGCATTTTAAGTTGGCATTCAAATTGTACATGTATGAAAAGTATACCAAGATTTAAAGAAAGTATATAAAGGTCGGTCGCCCAAGCCTATTAGTTAGTTTTGTCCCTCGGTTGAAGGATTTATTTTATATACAAAACTTTAAGATGATGAAAACCATATACTATGTTTGGGGATTATTGAAGATGAAGGGATTTGGGAGTAGGTTAATTATATATGTCATTTTGTTGATTCCATTACATCGTTGGTCATTTTTCTTGCGTTGATAAGAGCCAAGTGTTTATTGTTGGATTTTTTCTAAGGGGAAAAATGAAAAAGAGTGATTGTTAAAGGGGGTTTATTGTAATTTACCCTTTATTTTTAGTAAGAGGCTAATTATACTTGGTTTTTTAATTCAACTGAAAATGAGGTAGAGCTCATTGGTTCGGTCATACTCTATCACCATCTTGTCGCCTTAGATATGTGCATTACCAACTGCTAATTATACTTGGTTTTCACTATGGTTCGGTCATACTCTATCACCATCTTGTCGCTTTTGAGCTCTTCTCTGAAAATTTACTTTTGGTCTAGATTCGACTTAGATATGTGCATTATCAAACCCTATCCACTTTTGTAAAGAGTGGACAGTTATAATTTTTGAGTTAGAGCTCATTGGTACTTATAAGGTCTTGCTAATTAATTTAGCAGTGCTTATTATTATTTCAATACTCAAGCAAGGAGTTAGGTTCTAAAGAATGATTCATTTTTTTTTTTATAAAAAAGAAGGGATACTCATTGGGGGCTGGGGGGGGGGGGGGGGGGGTGGGGGGGGAGTAAATGATTTTTTTTAATGAAAAATTGTAAAGATGATGTATAAGATGAATAAATCAACTTCACCAAATTTTATAAAAAAATTCAATATAAGAGTGAGTGAAAATCAAAAATTTCAATGGCAAAAAATATACATATTTATCACTTTTTCGGTTTACCCACTTATAAATTAAATATTTTTATAAAATTTGATAAAAATAATCTACTTACTGTATAAATTATTTGTATAAATTTTTATAAAATTAAGTTGGTTGAATATAATATAATAATTTAAAAAAGAAAAATTTATTCTGACAGAAAGAAAGGGCACGTCTTAATTGTGACGTGACCTTGAGAAGAAACCAAAACGCATTACTTTTGTGCGTCGGAAAGTCAGAATGGTTTACACGCATTTTTATAATGCGTCTAGAGCGACTCCTTCCAAACGTAATTTCCCTGATTCGTATATTAAGGAATTTATGCCCATTTGGTTTGTTGATTTGAATACTAAAAATAAAAATAAAAATTTATTTAATAAGCATAAATTATGAAAACATTTTTCTAACAGTAGAAAAAGTAAAAAGTAAAATTATTTATTTCAAAACTCATGAAATTAATTTTCTTTTACGATTTTTCAATATTTATTATAAAAATTTTGAATAACAATATTCCTACTTAAATATTTTTCTTGATTTACTAAATACAAGAAAAAAACTTGATAGAAAATTTAATTTTCTGCTTTCATGAGAAAGAGAAAAAAATTAATTCTCTTTCCGTGAACCAAACGAAATATTAATAAAATTTAATTTTATCATATTCTAGTTTTACAGAATTATTTGACCCTACCTGCTATGACTATTACATTTGCATATAAAGTACATTTATCATACTTATTCTACTTACTATAACCACTATGAATGCTTTAGTTTATGATGCCAATTTTATTTCAGCCAATTTCTCTATTTCAAAAAGCGTGATTTGACTTTTTCAAAGCATTTATTGAGTTTTTCTACCACGATGAAAGATGATAAAAAAAAATGTCATATCACACATGCACTAGACACAATCATATATTTTAAGGATTTTCTGCTAACCACTGATGTTTACTTCTATGAAAAAAAAAAGAAGAAAAGGCACAAGACAGTTAAAAATAAACGAAATAAACATTTTATTTAGACCACAAAATTTGTAAAAATCAATATTTTTTGTTCCCTTTTTTGTATTATCTTCTAACTTTTGCTCGTTCATAGAGGAGAAACATGTTAGTTTTTAATAATTAAATCTAAATACTATTAAAATGGTCATACGTGTTTCCAACTCACAAAATAAAATTGGTCGAAATGTCGAAAGTGGAATATAGTCGGTAATTATGCTATGCAAGCTTCATTAGATTAATGTACAACTAATATAGGATAAAAATTAACATATGTTAATAGATATATAGACCAATGTTTTGAGTTAAAGAATATAGTTGGGAAAAAAAATTAATAAAAAAATTACATGAGCCGCCTCAAAATTCTCTCTCAAAGGTTTGAGCTAATTAAGCTTGAACCAAATTTTTTTTAAGTAGGAGCAAAATTTAATCACTTTTAGACTTGGCAAAACAACTCTTGATATAATAACACAACATACATTAACACGAAACATTAAATTAATGAACGAATCATTAACACTTCTGAGCAAGGACAGAGCTAGGGATTGACATTTGGACTGCGGAAATATACGTTACTCTTATTAAAAAAAAATAGGACTTTTGTAGTGATATTTTACTTAAATAAATGATTTAGGGGTGAAATTATTTTGCATTCCTGTCGTCATTAATATTTGTTTTTTTTGTAAACTAATCCATTTGACGGTTAAGAAACATATATTTCTATAATTTCATAATAGTCGAGTTCACGTATTTATATGCTTCAAGCTATCAAATGTGACATATAATGGTAAATATCGAATTTTTCCTTAAATATTTAGTTACTTAAAGACAATTTTCTTATTGTAATTGATATTAATATCATATATTGAACCATACATATAACAATATATTCTTTCTGGGTGAGATACTTGTTCTTTTTCAAAAAAATTGGGGGCCAAACCTTACAATTTGAAAGTCATAGCTATATACTAGTAAGAAATTCTCAAACTGATTGCGCCCTTGCCCATCATCCTTGATTTTGAGTCATATTGATTCTAACAAGTTAAACACCATAAGTTAACGGGTTTCGATAATTAATATTCATTAATTTAATGGTCGTTGGAACCCGTTAATAGTATATATTTACATAATATCACAAACGTAAATGTATATACATAAGTTTTTAGAATAGATTTGTATATAATTTGTATAAGTATCAAATATATATATATATATGTGTGTGTGTGCATGTGTTTTATATCTCTGTGCAGACAACACACAACCTATAATAGTGTTCAATAAAGTAGTTGGGTACACTTATTTGAAGTTAAATACTATTATTCTAATATATCTATGAGCGAGAACCCCAGGTTTTTAATTGCAAAGTGAATGGATCAAATCTTTTAAGTTATTCTTGCAATGAGAAATTTTAGACAAAATGCCTCATTATTTTTTTAATGGTGCTGGAGGTTTGGCTATACTAGCATGCCTTGTAAGTAGGAGTGTTTTTGGTTTTGGTCGACGTAGAAATTAAGAAAAACATTGGCTTCGGTTCGGTGTCTATTTTTAAATCTTCCAAACCTAGACACTAACCAAAATTTTAGGTTTGATCTTGTTCGGTTTTATTCGATTTGTAAGCCAACACTTATTTTAGTCAAAAAATTTAGCAACTCTTATTCTAGACCGAAAAAAAATATGAACTATTACATGTATAATAGAATAAATAGCTCAAATAGCCATTAAATTTCTAATGCAGTATCACTTTGGCCATCAAATTATAAAACAAAGCACTTTAGGCATCAAATTATAAAATGAACCAATTTTGCCATTCAACGTTAGAGCGAGTACCATTGAGAATATTTGTCATATTGCAACAAAACAACAATTTCCTTCAACTAAACACCATTCTCTCAAATAAATTATTCTAAATTGAATGTCATATAACATAGTAATATTTCAAACAAATATAGCAAGTTAGGGTTTTTTATAACCAAAATGGCCATAAAACCCTTTAGTGAAGTCCTGTGCCTTACATGTAACTTTATTTCGTCCAATTTAACAATTGAATTATACAAGATAGTCAAAGTAGTACTCGCTCTTAAATTACATGGTGAAAGCAATTCGTTTTAAAGTTGACGGTTAAAGTAATACTAGATTGAAAGTTTTATACTTATTTAGATTGTTTATTCTTTATAATATAATTCAAATATTCATAATAACTTAAAGTGTTAAGTTCTATAGTAATTTTTTTTTTAATTTAGTTCTATAGTAAATTTTTAAGAATATAGAGTTATAAACAGTGAAGTAATTTATTTATTTTTAAGAGTCATATATGTACAATTTTACACGGACAAATTCTAAATTCAAACCAAACATATTTCATTTCGGTTTTGACTGGTCTTCTATGTATAGAGAGAGAAAATTAGGTCAAAGAAAATGACACCGCCGGTGAAACCTGTAAACCGGTCAGTTGTTCGTTACAAATTATTCCCTCCAATTCTTCCTCTTCTTCTGATGATGACTAGTAGTTGTATAAACAGTGGTAGTAGTGTTTGTTTGAGTACTATTTGTAAGAATCAAAAGCTTCTTTATTCACTGAAGTTTCAATTTCTCTCTCAAGGGTTTTGTTCGAAGTTAATTCTTGAAGAATAATAATGACAGTAAGTAATTTCACTTCAAATTCCTGCTTACAATGAACATTTTCATTATGAATGATTTGTTCCTTTCCTTCTTTCTTTCATTTCGAATGCCTCACTATTCATTTGCGACTGCGGATTTCAGTTTTGGGGTTAATGAGAAGTAATTTCTGTTTTTCCTGTTAAGACTTGATTTATCATTCATTTCCCTTTCCATAAATGTCTAATTCATATTATTTCATTGTTTGAGTTGATTTAGTGTGTTAATTTTTCACCCCTTTCAATGTTCATATTGATTAGTATAGTTGAATTTTGGGTTCTTGGGTGTTACCATTGATTGTCTCTTTCAAGTAATTTCTGTTTCTTAATGTTTGGATTAAATGATTTTGTATTTTTTTCTTTCACTTTTAGAGTTGATTGGTTTGTTTATTATAAATTATGTGCTTCTTTCTTTCTTTCATATTTTCATGCTTTTTTATTCAATTGCGACGACGGCTTTCAGTTTTGGGGTTAATGAGAAGTAATTTCTGTTTTTTCTGTTAGACTTGATTTATCATTCCTTTCCCTTTACATAATGCCTGAACAATCTTAAGTATTTTTTGTCCCTTTTTTTTTTTGATTATGTTATCTAATTCTTTGAGTTGATTTTGTTAATTTTGCAGCCCCTTCACTGTTTGTATTAATTAGTATAGTTGAATTATGGGTTCTTGGGTGTTAATATTCATTGTTTCTTTCAAGTAATTTCTGTTCCCTAATGTTTAGATTGGGTTTAGAAATTACTCAAATTAGTTAAGACGTTCTGAACCTTCATTGTTTATATTCATTAGTACTTGATATGCATTGTAATTTTGAGCAAAAGAGGATTCGTGTTCGAGTCTTCCATATAATTTTGATTACGGGGGTTTTGGTATCTCTTAAAATTCTCTGTGGGTACTTTCTTGTTTCTTGCCTTTTTCTTTTTTTAATATTATCTATTCAAGAAACTAAAGTTTGATACAGAGTACCATATCATTCCTTTGAATAGAATTGAGTTTCTTGATATGTTTATTAATAGAAACAAAAAACCAGGAAGAGGTGTCTTTTGGAAGTCCACCAGAGATGAAAGACATGGATTTTATGGCATATTCCATGGAAAACAAGTGTAATCTAAACACACAGTTAATGTCTTGAAATTCTTTATGGGGTAACTTCTTGTTTTTCTTGCTTGTTTAAATTATTTATTCAAGAAACCAAAGTTCTCATTTCACTTAACAGAGCATCATATATTCATACCTCTCTCATTTGAACTTCATTCCTTTATGAGTCTCACTCTTTCATGGGTCTCCCTCATCCTGTTTTTCACGTGTCATTGCTAAAGAAAAAGGTTGGTAATGCTGTTGTACCTGAGGCCACCTTACCTCATACTGATCATTTGGGTCAATTTTTTGCGGAACCAGTAGCAATTCTAGATCGAAGATTGGTTCGTCGTGGCAATCATTCATAGGTGCAGCTCCTCATTCAATGGTTCAATATGCCACCTTCGGCTGCCACCTGGGAAGATTATGAGCCTTTTATGCAGAAGTACCCTCAAATCTCAATTCAATCCTTGAGGACAAGGATTTGCTGATGGGGGAGGCAATGTCAGGACTGGAAAATGGGGAGTTAGTTGAACGGTATCGTTGTAGTGCAAATTAATTGGTAATTTTCTTTAAGAAAAAGGGTATATTAGTCCTTTTATATAGGAGAGTGCAATTGGTGTGATTGTGAAAGGAGTGGGTCGGTCTGTCTTGATATATATATTGGTATGGTTATGTAATAAAAAAATTTATGAAAAGAAATGCAATCTTTCCTGATATGTCGCAATCTGCACAAGAATCTAACGCCCATTTATATAGATAGACTGGACATTTGTGTTTGGTGTTACTTGCAAGTTATGATTTTTTGACCATTTGAGATGCTGTTATCTATAAGACTATAACTTATTAGATGTTATTGACATTTTCAGGCAGTTAAGTATCTTGTTACATGCACGCTGACTTCACACCGACAAACACTATCAAAGCGTTGTGTACATCTTTACAAAGCACTACGAGTATGCTTGCTTAAATTTCGTTTCCATGAGAGAAATATCCAAGTTCTCTTATTTTCCATCTTTAGTGGTGTTTGATGGCAGTGGTTTTTATGGACCTAATCATTTTCTTTCCCATGGATTCCATAAACCAACTCCCCTAAAGTTTCTGCTTTGCAAGTCTTTGTCAATGTAAAATAATTCGAAGGAATTCAATTCTTTATCATGTTAACCAACACATCCTAGTTTATCCCCATTCCCCTAATCCACATGATTTCAGTTCACAGGGGATGGAATTGAGTTCCTTGATATTGTTTCTTAACAAAACACAAAAACTTAGGGGGAGGTGCTTTTAGGATTTGATTAATGTAATCAAACACATATGCGGCGTACCACAAGAGATGAAAATGATACTTCAGTATATTCGATGGAAAGCAAGTGTAATCCAAACACGCACTTAATGTCTTTTTTGGCATAAAAGGAAATTGTACTATAGGAGATTGTATGTGCCAATATGCTATTCATAATTGAAGTGCATTGAGGTTTGGACAATTTGAGAAATCACATATGCTCAGCTGGTGAGTAAGATTTTTGGACTTCGTATTTCAACTTACAGAGATACTGATGTACATATAAAACCAATAAAATTAGTTGTTTCATTGTTCAATCTTTTGAGAGCTACAATTGAATTTGACAACCTTTGAATGTATTTGTTTTGTCCTCATTTCATGTGCATTACTTATATATATATAACATTTTACAAAACCACATGCATCTTGCATCCCAACCCGTTATCTTATCCCTTCTACATTATTTTTGGGATTCAAAACCCATTCTTTGACCATATATAGTTGTACTGTAACAGCAGCAGAAGAAGGGGCAACGACCAAAGCATGACACTTTGGTAATTGAAAAGGAGGAGGGATCAACAACATCAGCGAGACCTAGCAAGAGTTCAACTCTGGAAGATTTATTTAGCAAGTGTACTGGACGAAGATCAAATGATAGTGAAGAAGTGTCATTGTCACCATTGAGGATACCGTCTAGTCATTCTGCTGGTTCTCCTACTGTGGAGCTATATCGCATAGCTAGGCATGAAAGGCCTTCCCGATTGAGGTACTTTAACGCCGAAGGTGAACTTGTAAGTCTCTCTCTCTCTCTCTATATATATATATTATTGCTAGTTGTTAGGTATTATATATGACTTAATGATCGGATCCATATAATATGATTATGATTTTTGAAGGACTACTACATTCCGACAAAAGCTGATTTGGAATCTCCTAGAAGGTTAGAGCTACTATGCCAGAGACTAAGAGAGATTGATTTGATTTCTGAGTCTCCTCATGAAACTGGCAGTGAGATCAGATGTGGAAGTTCTTTCTCAAAGGTATATCTTTCTATGGATCCTTAATTCCATCGGTTAAACTGATTCTAAGAGTTTTGTGTATATATATAAATTGCCATTTTTTCTGATTTGGCAGCCTGACCTCCTTGTGGAATTAGCTGGATTGACAACAACCGAGAAAACAGGAAGTCGAAAATTGTTTTTCCTGAAGGTATGTGTGTAGGCGGATACATTTTTTTTTCTACATACTGACCTGAACAGATTCCTTGTGTATGTACTTGTTGCAATTTATAGTAGTCATTGCACTAAAAGATTAATTTTTTTTAGTAAAAATAAAATAAAGAAGTTCACCCAAAACGAGGTCGATGTTTTTGATAATTTTATCTGATAATTAGAAAGTCCACAATAGGTGGGCATCATTTTCAACTTTTATGTTTTGAAATAATTAAAGAATAGCTAGAAAGAGGAGAAGGTTTTGAGTATTAATTCACGAATCGTTATATAAATAGACACAATCAACATAAATGGTAAAGAAGTTCAATGCCAAACAAAACAAGCCCTGAAGGTGTTGTTGTACTATATATAACTATATAAGTTTATTATTATATAGTAAATCAACTTCTCTTTTTTCCTGCAGGGCTGCTTTTGCTTTCCATGGGGCAGAACACGAGCTTCTTCCTCTTCTTCTTCAACTGCTCAGGAGCGATGTGGGGAAAAAAATAAACGTCCAAAGGTACATACAGATTCTAATATTATAAAGGTCATTCTACTAAATATTGTTCTATCTTAAGAATCCATTTCCCCTTGCGTACTTCTTGGTGTTGCGATTTATAGAAAAGTCACTGCACTAAAAGAATAATATACTACAAAGGGCGACACAACAAGATTCTATACTATTGTCTTGTTTTTCAAAAACAAAAAAGTAATAATATAAGAAGGTTCACCCAAAATGTCTACAAAGTTGTGATTTCATTTTCAAGTTTCATGTTGTAAAATAACCAAAGAGAAGAGGGAGTTGCTTATAACAGAAATAGTAAAGTGGCCCTCCCCCCGTATCAGCAGTATAAAATACTGCACAAGTTCAATGCCCAGCTGTGCGTAAATGCCTCTGTTTTACTGTAACTTATACTTGTTATTTTCTTTTACTTTCTTTTTTCAGAGTGGCTGCTGTAGCTTTCTGTGGGCAAGAAAATGTGCTGATAAAGCAGAACTTGAGGATGAACTTACAGACATGGAGATTTCCTCCCCGAAGATGGTAAGAATAAGAGGGCCCCACCGGTATTTAATTGTTTATATATAGGAACATGTTCTAATTTATGGCTAGAAAGAGAGTATGTATTATACATGTGTTTGTTTTCTCATTTGGCCGGCAGCCTGGAGACGTACCGTCCGCTAAATCGAGTGGCAGACTAAGAGAGGCTACAAGGCCTATGCATCCAAAGGTATAGCAATAAAAAAAAATCATTTTTCTGGAAATAGAAACTAATAAAGATCATTTTCAAATTTGATGTTTTTAATAATTTGTTACTTTTTGTTTTGTATTTGCAGGTCTCCTCGTGCTTTCCCTTCCACTTTCCATGGGGCAAAAGCAAAACTGATTGATTTCTCTTGGTAGTATATATACGCATACATGGATGAATGTATAACTGCCTGAATATACACTCCGTGCCTTATACTTTACATAGCTCGGAAGGCTGTTTCTGGTCTGATGTATAGAAAGAGAAACCCTATAGTAAGCACCGACATTCTTTTTTACACTTTTACTGTTCAATCATACCGATAGAAAAACAGTAGAGAAGGAAACACTGAAAGTTTTTATCGGTAGATACATATTCTTTTCCTTTATATAGCTTTGTTAGAATCTCTTTGATGGGACGATGAGAAAACATATTCTTGGATGGAATGCTATTATATAGCTCTGTTAGTATCTTCTTAGATATGCAATTCATGTATTATTAGAACAGGTTGTTTACAGGATCACTTAATAGTGCTTTTGAAAGTTTAGTAGAGGAGAGAAAACTTCTTTTGAGTGGAAAGAAAAGGAAAATTATTTTCAGTTATTGCTTAGCCGATTTTCTTTTGAGGAGGGAAAACTTCTATTGCTATATCTCAATCTTTAACAAATCACCACTAAATAGAACTCTTAATTAGGGACATCTCAAAACGGAAAGTGTTTATTTTCTTGTGATCTTGAGAAATAAAGAGAGGATCTAGAATTCAGATGGCGTTAACTGATAATTACAGCCGAGTATTCATTTTCAAAAGGTGTTACTGTTACATCATATGCATAGGAACAAATTTTTGTTACCTGAAATATGTGAAAACACAGTTTTACAAAACAGGGACAACTTAACTGATCACTAGTACTTTTTTGAGAAAATGGAGTTAAAGGGATCCTCTCAAAATCTGTACCATTGCACAACATCTTGCTTCTACCCAACACATATTGGGCTTTCTTCAAAATGTGTTTGGACATTTTGCAGTGTTTGTTTTTCACAAGGACACTATCATTTGTAATTCCTTCTCATCCATGGTGATCGCTGGGCCTCACCGACTGCCACCACTGGAGCTCTGGTGGTGGTCCAGCAGTTGGGTGGCTGCAGTTAAGTCATTTCATCAAATAGGTTTATTATTTTCACGTTTTACTGAGAAACAAGTGACAACCATAGTCATTGAGATTGCCCTCCCAAGAAAAAGAGAGGCTGCGGGCTTCTTTTTTCGTTAGCTAGCTCGCAGTTTGTGGAATTACTAGTGTGGTGGTATAAGTGAATAATTTAAAGGGCCACGTTTGGTTCAAGGTGAAACACTATTTCCCCAAGTAAAAAATGAACGGGCGAAAAGTATTTTCACCTATTTTGGGTAAATATCATAAAACTGAGTACCCCTCTTAATAATTTGTTACATTTTGTTTCAACTTTCAGGACTGTTCGAGCTTTCCCTTTTGTTTTCCATGGAGCAAAAACAATAAAGTTTGATTTCTCTTGGGGGTATATACATACACGGATGAATGGAAAACTGTTTGAATATGCGCTCTGCAACACATCATATACTTTAGAGATCTCAGGAGGCTGTTTTTGGTGGTGTATATGTATAGAGAAACTTTATAGTAGGCGCCCACATTCTCTTTTACACTTAACACTCATTCAATAGTGGTGATAGAAAAAATAATAGAGAAGCAAAAATTGAAGTTTTGATGGGGTAAATACATATTCTTTTTTGGGATAGCCAAGAAAGAAAACAATTCTTTCCCTTTCTTTAATTTATATAGCTCTGTGAGAATCTCTTTGATGGGATAACAAGAAAGAAAAACGTATAGCTCTGTTAGAATCTCGTCAAACAGGTGTTTTTTTTTTCTCCTTTTACTGAGAAACGAGTTATGATAGTCATTGAACATTGCCCTCCCAAGAAAAAGAAAGGGTTTTAACTGATGTAGAATCATTTATCTTCTTGTCTTTTTTTCTTTATCTTATTTTACGCATGATGTGGTATTTGGCTCATCCCTCATACACTAATCCTAAGTATGCACTGGTTATGTTGTGTCATTCATTGTAACATGTCCTACGTCGATCACATGGCATTGGATGTTATCACTTCAGGTGAATTCTTGAACTTCAAATCATAGTCTTATCATCATAAAATTCGTGATTTCTATTTTATGAATTTCTTAATATATAGGCAATATTTTAGACAAACCATCAGACATGCTTTTTGCAAGACTCATCTATTAAGAGGTGTTTTTATGCCATATAGGAAAGACATACTTATATCTCCATGATTTGAAATTATACAATCCATTTTTACATTGGAGATGCTTAAAAAATTTTGTTGACTGATTAATGGATTAAGAAACATCAGTCATTTAATGTCTTTGAAGATACTGCATATATATTTACATACCCAGCATATGTGAATGCACTGCACATTTAAGACACTTGCATGATGTGTTTAGGCGTTTAATTCATTATAGAGCTTCTCTACTTAATGTCTTCACTCATTTGAATGAGAGTTCCAGGGTAGGACTTCAACCTCCCGAACAACCTGCCTCGGAAAACATGTTAAGAGAATATCTCTCTCAAAAGTTTAAGCTACTGAGGAGAGGAATCAAAGTGAATATCACGCTTTACAGCAAGAATCACATGTTAGAGATCTCCTTTGAGTTGTACAGTAATCATCCTAATAAAACCAAGTTTGAAGACACTTTTAGCTCTTGAGCCGTCAATCCAGAACTGAAACATCCCACATCGGAAAGCTGGGGATTCCTTGAGACCCATATAAGTAGGAGTTGATCCCTAATTAAGTACGAGGCCTTTTGGGGGCTTGTAGACACCCCGATCCGTGACCCCCGCAAGAACCCTAACTACCTACAAGAACTACTGTTTTTGGAACCCGGGACCCACCCGAGTACCCGAAACTACCCCGAAAGGGTTTGTTGGCCAACAAACCTATTTTTAAGAGAGATTGTCGCACAACATATCACATTGTCGCGCGACGATCACTGATATGTCGTGCGACAATCCCTCCTGACACCAGACCATCCACTTTCTGACACATTAGTCTGTCAGAAACATCACTTCAGCCGTTTGTCGCGCGACACATGCCCTTTTGGGAAATGTCGCGCGACAATCCTCTCCGAGCAGTATAAATAGGCCACCACCCCCATGGGTTCTGGACGGCAACTTCTCGCCAGGGTTTCTACACCAAAACGCCTCATTATCTCTGATATTTTATAATCTTTAAAGCCTTCTCCAGAAGCATCTATGATAACATTTATTTCCGCAAGAGTCTCGAATCTAATCTTGGCACCCGGAGTGCCACCTTCTAGAGTCAGACCGCCGGAAATATTTCTAAGAGAAAAGCTGATATCCGTCGGAGGTCTTCTCTGCTGTATTATATTTTCTCTCTTATTCTTATTATTATCGCCGGAAAGGTAACTAAAGTCTCTTCTAGTAATTAAATAAAATATTTGTATATTAGTTTTATTGTAGACTTGTTTAAAACTCGATTTTTTTAACGGGGCGCTGTCCCGCACCCCGCGACCTGACCGGGCAGGTCAATCCCCGTCCTAGTAAGCGAAGTGGCGACATGGTTGTGGTAGATTCCTAACGCGCTCGAAAATCAGGTTTTCATTAGTTATTTCCAGAAAGCAGTAGAATATCAGTAAAAGCATCCAAGTTTTCCAACATAGAATAAACACATAAGACCACTAGAGACCGAGAGGGCGGAATGGGTGCTTAACACCTTTCCAAACCGTAATATAGTTCCCGAACCCTATAGAATCCTGGTTTCGTAGACAAACGTGTAAAGAAAGGCTTATCTGTAGCATTTTCTCTTACACAACTATTTTTGTCCGTTTTCTCGTAAAACGTACTGGCGACTCTGAACGAACCCTCTTGCATCTAGAAATAGGATAGAGGGACACCCGATATGAATTATCAACACATAGAAGCAAATGGAACAACGGAATCCTTTCCGATGTTTCAGACTCCTAAACCAGGGATTGAGACCCGGGGGTCGCATTTGCGGATTCTCACAGGGCTCACTGGCTTCGAATCCCATAAGAACTCCGAAGTTAAGCGAGTAGGCGGCCAGAGATATCCCAGGATGGGTGACCCTCTGGGAAGCTGATCGTGAGCTCCCAGAAACAAAGTCGTGAGGGAAGGTGATGGTTCGGGGCTGAGGCCTGGCTGGACGCTGCCCAGAGCGGACAATATCATACTGAGGTGGGACCGAGGCCTGGCTGGACGCTGTCCGCTCTCCTGGCTGGACGCTGCCCAGAGCGGACAATAAAATCCCAGGATGGGTGACCCCCTGGGAAGCTGGTCGTGAGCTCTCAGAAACAAAGCTGTGAGGGAAGGTGATGGTCCGAGGCTGAGGCCTGGCTGGACGCTGCCCAGAGCGGACAATATCGTATTGACTACTGAGGTGGAACTGAGTCATTACAAGAACCCCAGTCCATGGCCGTAGATCTAAATCCAGAATACTAGTACATGGCCATCGATTTTGATTAGTTACTCTTTGAATCTCAACACTAGTTGTCTGTGAGCACGAATACTTCTTAAAGGGCTAAGAATTTGTATCCGATACGTATCGGAAACAAATACACTTCCGATGTGTATCAGACACGCATTTTAGAGTATCCTTTTTAAAAAAATTATAATTCAGATTTTGTAATTCAAATATGTGGGGGTACATTTGGTTTGGAGGTTTAATTTGTAATTTAAAACTTGAAATTAAATGATCAGTTTGCACTTTTAAATTATAGGAGAGGCCAACATAAGATCAAACTCTGATATAATTTGGCTTCTTATTCTTGCAGTGGTGTGGTGCCATAGCCTGTAAATTTACCCACCTAGGTTTCCAGATTTCCAAGGTCACACGCCCAATAAGATCCTGATCAAAAATCTGTAATTTCCCAGCTTGGACGCCTTACCAGATCCCAATTGAAATATCATAGTTACCAAAGAATTGTAGTTTCCCAGCTCAGCTCCTTATACTTGCTTTCCCTTAACATTTTTCCAATTTCTAATATGAAGAGGAAAATATACTAAAATCTAGCAAATGAGTGAAATACTAAAAGTAGTGAATCGAAAGCCAATTATTTAATTTGATGATGAGGCCTTCAACCATATGTGTTCTGATTTGGGAGCATTCTACCAGTCGGAGATTTGGATACCATAAACAAACTCGAAGGTTCAGTCATACACTCGAAGATGAAGAAATGCCAGAGGTGCTTGTAACTACTACTGTACCTACCACTACAATATTTGTTTTATAAACTATTTATATGGATCTCTGTGGTTTGTTTGTTTCATTATAAAAGCAAGCCAAGACTGGTGAGAGTGGCAGCTGGTTCTTCAAAAGGAAGGAAGCTAACATAATTACACATATTGATGACGAATGGCTACTATTTGTGCGCATAAGACCAACCAAGAAAGTTATTTTGTTGATTATTTTGGATATAAAAGAGGAAAGAGCAAGGAAAATTATTTGTGCATTTTTTTGGTTTTTGTGCTTATTTTTTATTTTTAATTAGCTCTTCTTATTCTTGCAGGTGCAGGAGGAAGAAGCACCTAAGTCTGGCAACCCGGAAAAAGAAGTCCCAAAAAGCAGCAATAAATCTTAATCTGAAACTGCACACCAGTGATATCTGGGGGAGGGAAAAGCTACCGTAATTGATTCTCCTTGCCTCAGCAATATCAGGGGTTCACTGGAGTTTGACGTTGACTCACTCCTAACACAAGTCAGTGGCCTTAAATACCAAGCTAGTGACCTCATAATCCAAGCCTGTGGTGGCAGGTCCCAAGACCTTGACCTTATATCCCAAGCTGATGGTGCAAGAGGCCAAGCCCTTGACCTCACATCCCAAATCGGTGATGCCAGATCCCAAAGCAGCAATGCCAAATCCAAGGCACCAATAGACTACGAGGTGATGGCCTTTTTTTAAATTAATTTGCATTTTCGCCTTCTTTTACATACAAGTTGTTGGTAACAAATGGCTATCTACTAGTTTTATGTTTGATAACGCATGATATCTACATATGTAGTGCTTTTGATTGACAATTGAGGAAGTAAGGTAGCATGATGTGTTTATAACTAGTCAAAGCGAATTATTCTTGAACGTCTTCTAGCGATTGCAATTGTTAGCTAGGGTTTCGTTTCAATTGGAGGAATGAAAGATGAGTTCATTTATGATAGTTGATAGATTATATTTATTTTTTAAAATGGTATTTTTTTAACAAAAAGAAAAATAAGTAGCTCTTTCAAAACAAGAAAAAAAATAAACTCATCCGCCTAGCTCCCACGTAAACTTGCTGAACCACCCGCCTAAGCACTCGACTAAATCCGCCTAATTTATACCGGGCCTAATCACCGCCTAAGCACTAATCTGGACGCTTAGTCACTGTCTAAGCGTTGCCTAACCCGTCAAATATCTGGACTTTGGTTCTTTTGTGTTGGCTTTTTTACAAGTGTTCATTTAGTAGTAAAAAAATTTAAATAGGATGGCTTTGCTGATAGACACAGTCAAGTACGTTGGTGATAGAACAGTGAATAAACTCAATCAAGTGAAGTATTATAATTATTACAACTTGTAAGCATTTTTATGTCTAAGCTTGATGTACGTTATCATATATTGTGTAATCTCATTTATTGACTTTTGAGTTCCAAGATTTGTAAAGATGCTTTATCAAATCAAAGAGTTTGATAACGCATGATATCTACATATGTAGTTCTCCCCTTTCGCTCTCTCGTTTCTCTTTCTCTCTCTAGAAGAAATAAAGAATATAAGTTCTTGCTGATTTGTAATTGGTAGATTCTAGAGATTAGCGTGGCATTCGATTTGTATAGTCATCTCTCAAGGTAAGAGAGCGATTTGGGAGATTTTCGGTCCTGCTATATTTTTCTGTTGGCTGTGGTGTTCACGGTGGTGCTGTAAATTGTCTTTCTCTCTCTATTTTTGCGTGGACACTTCTTAAATTTGGTATTATAATTCTTAACTTTTCTTGATACGTTTTTGTGGTGTAATACTTGAAATCTGTTGCTTCCATTGTTGTTTTTGCTGGATAGATTTGCTGTGGATATAATTGAGACTTGGCTTATTTTGTATACTCAAATTTGGTGCTTTTTGGATTTGAGAAGTAGTGGTTTTGATCTTTTTTTCTTGCTACGAATCAACTGTTGTTTCTGCTGCTATTCCGAATCTATTTTGCTGCTGCTATTAAATTTGTTGTGAAGCAGTCATTGCTATGTAATTTTGAAAATCGCAATTAAATGTACACAGACATACCCTTGGTAATGAATATATTATTTCCTTGGGTGTTCTTTGCTAAAGTGTGAGAGAGAAATCTTTTATTCAATAATCTGAGTCCATTAAATTTAAAAATGACGGTGTGAAGAGAAAATATAAGAAAAATTGATGTAGCATAAATTTATGAAATCGACAAATCTTGGTTGAGCAGGCAATAAACACTCAGGGCCTGTTTGGTGAGTATTTTTTTTTCCAAATTTTAAAAATTCAACTCAATATCAATTCTACTTTTATACTTCCCAAAATTTATTTTACTTTACTTTCTCTCTCTAAATTTTTTTTAAAACACTATAACTTTAAATCCAAAAATCAAAATTAGATAAAAAAATATATATTGGAAACATACTCGTCGAGACCTATAAAATAAGATCCATTGTGACTATTTTTTGAAAAAAATTTATAAGATTTTTTAATTGGTTGAAAATAATTCAAACAAAAACCAAATTCACTTTTCAACGTAATTCTAAATTCTACCAAACACCGTATTTTAAAGTGTGAGACTATTTACAACATTCATTTCTCTCATTAACACCTCTCATCTCACAAACACCCTCCAAATATGATTTTTTGATCACTAACACCCCCCTATTTACCTTAAGTAATTTATATAAAGTATGTAATTAAAAATATAATTAACATTAACTAAAATTAATCACACACTTTAAAAATATAATTAACCTTAACTAAAAAAATTAATCTATCAATTTATCCATGGGTAATAAATTAATCTTAAACTCTCTTGATGTGGGGAGAACATATGATATTTACTCTCCTGATGTGGGGAGAGTAAATGGAATAAATTCGGCTGAAGTGAGGAGGTTGGCTTTTAAACCCACTGGAAAATTTTAAAATTAAACTCTCCTCATGTGGGGAGAACATATGCTATTTACTCTCCTGATGTGAGAAGAGTAAATGGAATAAATTCGGCCAAAGTGAGAAGATAGTGAGATATAAGGGGGGTGTTTTAAAGTGTGTGATTAATTTATTACCCATGGATAAATTGATAGATTAATTTTTTTACCTTAGAGTAAATATGTTAATTAAAGGGGGTGTTTGTGAGATATAAGGGGGTGTTTAAAAGTAGATCTATTTAAAATTAAATGGGGGGTGTTAGTGAGATAAATGGAGGTTGTAAATAGTCTCACCCATTTTAAAAGTTCAATTTAAAAACTCAACTCAAAACATCAACCAAACATCACCTCAATATAAAAAAAAACACTCACAATTTTATTCAATAGTAGTCTACCTTAGTGATTACAAAGAAATCATCTTATAGGTAACATAATTGCAAGTAAGGAAATAAATTCAAAATAACTCCAAAAATAAAAAATTAGAAAGATCGTGGGATAATCATGCCAATTGGACCGAAGTCAAATATGACATTCATAACTCAACTTATTAGCAAATTCAAACATCTTGTAAATAGTAAACTTGCTGATTAAGATGCCTAAATGAAGGAATTTGGCCAAGAAATAGCGTCCATCGGCAGTGACATGAATTGTTTAGGCTATTTTGGGTCAAAAAATTGTAGTCCACATAACTCTGGCGTCGTCACTTTTTTGGCCTTGGTGTGCTCGCAATGGTCCACTGTGGCTCACAAATAGGCTTCTGCTACCTGTTTTAAATATATATATATAATTTGATGAAGTAAAAAATATTTTGGGATATTAAAAAATAGGGTTTGTTAGAAAAAGTTTTACATAAAAAAGAGAATAATATTTTTGGAAATTAAGGGCATATATATTTGACCAAACTCCAAAATGAGTGCAGAGTTAACTTTGTAGTAGATTTTTAAATTGTATTTTTTTTTATATAATCGTGCAAAATTAAGTTTGCACTATATATATTTTTAGTATAATGTTATAAATAAGTGTTTAATTGAGGGTGCTTTAGAATAATTTTAAAAAATTACATATTCAAAACCTATTTATTAATAAAATGCATACAATAATTTTTTCGAAATTAAGTTTGCACTCTTTATTTTCTAAAGCATTACTACATATTTATGTTTATTTGACGTTGTTTTAAAGTTTTACGAATGAAAAAATAAGAATATACTTGTTAAAAAATATAACACATCATGCAAAACAAATTTGCATTAATTTTTTTTTTTTTGCAAAGTTAAGTTTGCACAAAACACAATTTTGTACAAAGTTAATTTGCACTCGATTAAAACCCTTATTTTAAAATACAATTGATAAACAAACTCTTATTTTAAAATGATAATGATATATAGGAACTTATTTCTCAAAAATATTATTCCTTAAATTTTAAAAAAAATATATTATCAAGCAAGAACTTACCTTATTTACAAAAGTTATTTAAAAAAAATAAAAAAATAATTCATAAGATAATTAAAAAAAGTAGTACCTGGTTCCTGCCTACCCAATTCATCAATCTCGCTGTCACAAGATTTCAACGGAAGGTACGTGCCGAATGATGTAAGAGTCTTCTCCTCGAACCTTATCTCCGAATGCCTTGGGCATCCGATAAATCTTCAATTTTTGGAGTTTAGTGAGAAATTTCAGTACTTCAGGAAGTCTTTTCATTTCCTTGCAGCCATCAATAGATAAATAAGAAAGAAGCGGTAAAGCTCCTTCATCCACTCGCCAATTCTCTAATTTCGTCAACGCCCCCAATCTTAGACTTAGCAGTTGAGGGAAACCCCCAGCAGAACAAACCATTTCGTTTCCAACATACGCTTCACGCCCTAATTCAAGAGATTTCAAGTTTGGGAGCTTCTCTAGTGTTGTCATTGGGTCTTCCGTAAGTCCAGAGAGCCGTAACTCTATTCTGGTGAGGCTCGCGGATGAATGGATCTGACGATATTCTGGTTAGAAAGCAATTTGGCAGCTAACGGCGAAAAATCGAACTTTTGCAGAAATGAGTTTTTGGCCAACTTTGGAAGGACATAAATTCTTCAAATGAAGTCCAAATGAGTCCCTGTTTGCGGCCATGGTTTCATCTCATTCCCCTCTACAACTTTTGTTTGAAGGCCGAGTCGAATTGAAATCATTTTAGAGGTCGAAATAGGCCGCGAAAAATAAGATGTTTTGAAGGAAAAATGGGGGACTTCAGGTAAGTGACCCTCTGATTAATCAGAGGTGTACCAGAGGGTTTTTAACCCCTTCCCCTCTCATTTACGCTCATCCCCTTCTTCCACTTCCACCTCCATTCTCACCCAAGCTTCTATGACCAAAGAGAGATGAAAGCGAGAGAGCGAGCTTGAGAGAGAGCTAGAGAGGAATCTTCTAAAGCCTTCCATCTTTTACAAAACCCCCACGACCTTCTTCATCTTCTCCTTCAATCAATTCCACCATTTTTAGGGCTTGAAAGCTCAAAAAAATTGGGATTTTTGAAATTGATGTTTTTCGGCTCGATTTAACGGCAAGTCTTCGAGGGATTAACCCTAAAAAGGTGGGAACACTAGTATTCAAGCTCATTTTCAACTATTATGTGTTGCACCCTTCCTTTCGAATCATAATTTGGGAATTTTTCCTTACGCGCTTATTAGTACGCGTACATGGGGTTTTAGGTTTTAATTTGGTGATGTTTCTCTTGATTTATACATGTTTTGTCGTAGATTAATGTTATTTTGGATGAGCTTCATTATTCTTAAGAATGTTCCAAGCCGTAGTCAAGCCCACGAGCACTTATGCGCGTATACTTAGTTGAGCTCATATATATATAATGTTATGGTTTTGAAAATATGAGTTTTGTAAGATTTAAGCTCAACACTATGTAAATCATACTTGTGTTCGTCAAAAAATAGGAATCTTATCACTTACTAGTACGTCACGAGCTGTCGTTAATATCCGGTAGCACGTTTACTCAGTCCATAATTATTTTACATCAATTTATGATCTATAAGGATAAATTATACAAAAATTGAACTATATCATTTTTTTAATAAGAACTTATCACTATATATATAGTATACTCACTAGTTCCTATATACATATTTATATATTTTTTAGTTGTAAAGGAACTACTCCGATAAGTATATAAGAAACCCCATTTGCACATTTGTTTGCTTAGCTAGCAATAGAATACAACCACAAAGTGCTTTGGACGCATACTTTATTTAGTATATTGAGATGGAGTCGTAAATATATATTTCTTATGATATGGATAGCATACACATGCCATTGAAATTACTAATACCATGAACATGGCAAAGACTCACCATTTTGGGTAATAAACCTTGTAATATTTTATGTGTTACACGCTTGACAATAGTGGGTTAATTGAAGATTTAACTATTAAAATCGCTATGATTATATCCATGCGATGAATACCTTATAGAATGGGTAAATGACATTGGAATCGTTTTTCTATTAGCCCAATAGCTTAATACCAATAGATTACTAGTTTGCTCATTGGGATAATTCAAGTATTGCATTGATATAATCATGCGATGGTATTAGTTTCCTAAATGGAAAGTGTACTTTAGGTCCATCTTAAGTTGTTTATATTTTCGTTGTTTATGAATCTATCCACGTATAGCATACATATATAGTTGATAGAAGGATTAGGCATTGTGCATGGAGATATACGTATATATGTACATATATGTATGATATGTATATAAGTATAATTTTTTAGAATACTATCTATTGATGTTTTGGATTTGTAAGGCACTAATGGTCCATGGGGTTGACCTAGCCTTAGTGGCTACACACCCTAGTCCGCATAGAGGGACCCTTCTTTAAGAGCAGCATACTCTATGATCCGTAGGGGGACCCCGTGAGGCGGCATACCCTACAACATCTAAGTGGTCCAAGGAGGGACCCAGCCTTGGGGGCTGGATACCTTAACCTTGGGGGCTTAGATCGTGATTGCTATGCACAGTTAAGAAAATCCTAGATGTCAGATGAGAGATAAGATTGACGATTACTAGATTAGTGCCTACATTTATTCTATGAATATATTATCTCGAAGATACTTTGTTACTGTATTATCTCGGTACTTTGATGATATTTATATTTATTTATCGTATTTTCGGGTTTGGGGATGGCATCCTTCGTGCAATGCATGTAATGTAGTTTCATTATATTTTAAACAGAGTAATCTATATATATATATATACATGTAGAATACATATGTCGGAATAGTACACAAGCCCTTATAATTTCCACTGAGCCCGTGTTTGGCTCACTCCTATTTTTCAAACCAGTTTTGCAGGTACTTCCGTGGGATGGCGTGTGTGCGGGATCTAGAAACCTCTGATATCCTTAGACTACTTGTAGTCGTCTGTAGACGACTTAGTTTGCATATATTCAATAAATATGTATCATTTGTACTTAAAACTAATATAAAGCCATTTGATTATTTGGGACCTCGTTGAGGGTTTGTTTGATGTAAGAATTGTTTGATCACTTTTATTGATTAAAAACTTTACAAATGTGGAGATTGAATTCTAGAAGTCATGATTATTTTATTAACTTACAGGTTTGGATTTATCAATTTTGCAAACTCCACGTGCCGATTTTTTTTTTAAAAATGTGGCCTTATATGTAATTTTCTATTATATCAGTTTTACGCTATACATTTCAAACCCGCCGTCGCGTACGGCACCGTGATTAACCGAGTTTTGGAGGTCTGAACCTCGTAACGGGATTTAGGGCCTCACAACTGGTAACCAAATTTATGGCACCTCATCTTCCCATGGGTTTGTGCAATAACATATCTTTCAAGCATTTCTATATAGGTGCTTATTTGGTTCCAACAACCTCAATATCAATCTTGAACGGGTAATAGTAATGCTCACGGATTTTATAATAATAATGATAATAGTAATAACCCATGAATAAAGCTAAAATAGTTAACTCAACAATTTTCATGAATAAATTTCATGGCTTCACAATAATCATACACGCACAATATCATGGGTTAATTATAATGCTTTTGGGCGAAATCATACGTTCATTCCCAACAAAACTCTTTTCTATAACTTTGAAAAAGGGCCAACACCATAATTTAGAAAAAACCAACAAATAATGGTCAAAATTTTCAAATTTGTATAAGTAATGCATTGCACATTTACTCTACTCTTTATTCAATCTATCCTTTTTCAAGTGAAAAATAATTGGATGTAGTTCTAGACCACTTGGTAAGGTAACAACCCATCAATTAACATGTCTAAACATAGTACTAGCATATTCAGAATTTAATTTACATGCTCAGGTCATCTATGCATTGTACTAGCATTTGTTAAATTTTCCAAATTCATGAGGTTAATCCAAACTGGCAAGTGGGGTAATGCTAGACCCATTCGAAAATTCACAAGTCACCACATGCATATCTAGCTACAGGCTTTAATCATGTATTTAAAGTCATTAATATTCTGGACATTTAGGAAAACTTGTAATTTAGTGAGTATTGGATATACATGGGTTGATTTCTAGTCTTTTCAGTACCAAAATCACAAAACAGCCCATAAATACTAATTTGCATGATAATCAACCTTAATATACATTATTACTAGTATGTAAAACATCTCAATTTAAACCTGTCAATAAAACTCCCCTCCCACAAAGTCACTACACATATTGCCAGAAAACATACACAATAAAGTATATATAAATCTCAAAACGATCGTTATGAAAAATGCTTAAGAGATTAAATTAATTATACTAATTGCAATTAAATAATATTTTAAAAAAAAATTGTTTTTATACAATGTGAATGAGTATCACATGCAATAATGCCACGTCTATTTTGAGTTTATGTTTGTTTCTACAGTTCAAAATAATAATTTCACATAGAAATTTTGAATTTTATCAATTTATGATTCAACCTCTCGACATGAATCACAAAAAAAAATTAGTGCGAATTGTATTTACAATTTTAGAATTTCAAAAATGAAGTAAAATTTGAACTGAAGGAGCACAAAAAATGAAAGTTTCGCAACAATTGGACTAGTTCACTACACTATTCTTTCTAACTTTAACAAAATTTTGTATTTTGCTATAGTTTTTGTCCTTTATTGCTTTACTTTATCTTTGAACCATAAATGTATACAAACCGCATCATTCAATCTATTATCCAAGGCAATTTATTATGAAGTATAATTATTAGCTCATCAAATAATTTAGCACTCAAAATGATTAACAGGTATCTGCAAACAGCAAAAAAGTTCATTGGAAAGTGTCCCGTATTAATTATTTCTCATCAAAAAGTTTGAATGTACATTTTTCCTTGACATTTGGCTACCAGTTTTACATATAATCAAGAGATTTTAGAATTGTAATTGAAATCAATAAATTCACCAAAGAATGTACCTGCAAATATTTAAAATTGTAATTTTGAAAATAGCATTTCATTTCAATGTACACAAACACACCCTTGGTAATGAATATATTATTTCCTTGGGTGTTCTTTGCTAAAGTGCGAGAGAGAAATCTTTTATTAAATAATTTAAGTCCATTAAATTTGAAAATGACGTTGTGAAAAGAAAAAATATAAAAAAATTGATGTAGTAGAAATTTATGAAATCGACAAATCTTGGTTGAGCAGACAATAAACACTCAATATAAAAAAATCCCTCACAATTTTATTCAATAGTAGTCTACCTTAATGATTACAAAGAAATCCTCTTATAGGTAACATAATTGCCATTAAGGAAATAAATTCAAAATAACTCCAAAAATAAAAAAAATTAGAAAGCTCGTGGGATAATCATGCCAATTGGACCGAAGTCAAATATGACATTCATAACTCAACTTATTAGCAAATTCAAACATCCTGTAAATAGCAAATTTGCTGATTAAGATGCTTAAATGAAGGAATTTGGCCAAGAAATAGCGTCCATCGGCAGTGACATGAATTCTTTAAGCTATTTTGGGTCAAAAAATTGTAGTCCACATGATTCTGGCGTCATAACTTTTTTGGCCTTAGCGTGCTTGCAATGGTCTACTGTGGCTCACAAATAGGCTTCCGCTACCTGCTTTAAATATATATATATATATAATAATAATAATTTGATGAAGTGAAAAATATTTCAGTATATTAAAAAATAGGGTTTGTTAGAAAAAGTTTTATGTAAAAAAGAACTAGAGGATAATATTTTTGGAAATTAAGGACCTATATTTAACCAAACTCCAAAATGAGTGCAGAGTTAACTTTGCAGTATATTTTTAAATTGTATTTTTTATATAATCATGCAAAATTAAGTTTGCACTATATGTTTTTTTAGCATATTATTCTAAATAAGTATTTAATTGAGGGTGCTTTAGAATAATTTTAATAAATTACATATTCAAAACCTATTTATTATTAAAATGCGTATAATAATTTTTTCGAAATTAAGTTTGCACTCCTTATTTTCTAAAGCATTACTATGTATTTATGTTTATTTGACGTTGTTTTAAAGTTTTACGAATGAAAAAATAAGAATATACTTGTTAAAAAATATAAACAGATATGCAAAACAAATTTGCACTAATTTTTTTTTTTTGCAAAGTCAAGTTTGCGCAAAACACAATTTTGTACAAAGTTAAATTTGCACTCAGTTAAAACCCTTATTTTAAAACATAATTGATAAACAAACTTTTATTTTAAAATGATAATGATATCTAGACACTTATTTCTCAAAAATATTATTCCTTAATTTTTTTAGAAAAAACATTATCATGCAATAACTTACCTTATTTACAAAAATTATTTAAAAAAAAAAAAACCAAAATAGTTCATAAGATAATTAAGAAAAGTAGTACCTGGTTCCTGCCTCTTCAATTCATCGCTCGTTTCTGAATGTCACAGAAGGCACGTGCCGGATTATGTAAGAGTCTTCTCCTCGAACCTTATCTCCGAATGCCTTAGGCATACCATGAATATTCAATTCTTTAAGTTTAGTGAGAAATTTCAGTCCTTCAGGAAGCCTCTTCATTTCATTGCAGTAAATAATATCTAAATAAGAAAGAAGCGGTAAAGCTCCTTCATCCACTCGCCAATTCTCTAATTTCGTCAACCCCCCCAATCTTAGACTTAGCAGTTGAGGGAAACCCCCAGCAGAACAAACCATTTCGTTTCCAACATACGCTTCATCCCCTAATTCAAGAGATTTCAAGTTTGGGAGCTTCTCTAGTGTTGTCATTGGGTCTTCCGTAAGTCCAGAGAGCCGTAAGTGTATCCCAGTGAGGCTCGCGGATGAATGGATCTGACGATATTCTGGTAACTTACCTATTTTCCTCTGTAGCTCCAGGCTCTCGAGTCTATGGATCGTAAATGCTTTTCTTAAGACAAGAAAGGGCTCTTCTTCCTCAAAATCAAGGCTGTCAATACGAAGGTATGTACATCGTAATTGGTGTGAAGTAGCATTTAGATAGTTGATGATTCTTTCCATGTCCTCCTCACACCCCAGCCTAACTCTTGCTTTCAAATTTCGCAATTCGGGCAACGTAAAGAGATCTTTCAGGACATTAAACGTACCTGTATCAAAATTCTCCAATATCTCTAGACGGCTCAAGCCATCCAATCTTAATTTTTCATTTTTCAACATAAAATCAGGAAGATATAGATGTCTTAGGCTTTCCAACTTCCACAATACATTCGGTATAGAAATATATGTACCTCGTATATCAAGGATTTGCAAGAATTGCAAGTTTCCTATTGATGATGGCAACTTGCACCAATAGCAGTCTCTGAAACTCAAGTACTTCAAGTGGATTAGTTTCCCGATTCCCTCTGGTATCTGTTTACCAAATTCTAACCCCTCAAAATCTAAAACTCTAAGCAATTTGAATTCCTTGAGATTGGGTAAATCTATTCCCAACCCGAAATAAATTGCAAGTTTACGTGTTTTAGTGATACCTGTTGATGAAGAAGATGAATCACGTACATTTCCATGTGATTGAGAATCTTCCCCCTTTCTCTTTGAGAGGCATAGTTCTCGCATGAGGTCATGAAGTTGACAAGTTTCCCGCGGTTTCGATAATACCCCCCTCCGGAGGTGCTCTTCATTTGATGATTCTAATTGGACCATGCTCCTTTGTGCTAGTTCACCCAAATAACGTTTTGCTACATCCATCATTGTTTCTACATTTTCTCTGTCTTCTGGAACTACCAATCCTTCAGCAATCCATAAAAGAAATAGTTTTTCGGTGCTCACCTTAAAATCTTCTTGGAAATTCCCCAGAAAAAGAAAGCAAGACTTCAATTGATATGGCAAGTCCTTGTAACTTAAAGCAAGCACTTGTTGAACAGTTTCTTGGTCTTTTGGATCAAAACCTTCCCCTCTTTTCAAATATCGATCAAGACTCTGATGCACTCTCTCCCACTCATTTAAGGTATGTCTATTGACCAATAGTCCCCCAACTACAACGATAGCAAGTGGTACATCCCCGCATCGTTCTAGCATTTCTTTCCCTTTCTTCTCCATCTGAGTTTCAACTCCAGGCTCTGGATAACAAGAAATGAATGACAACTTAAGAATAAAATTGTTGTACATTGTTTGTTTGTTAGGCAGCTAATGAGATTATGAGGTGATTGTAACCAATTACTCACGAAAAATGTTTTACGGAATGTTTGTTTTTTTAACCTCTGGATGCTGAAAACTGAATAGCTCTGAATTCTTATTTGGGTCTGAATGTTGAATAGATCACATTTTACGATTTAAACATTATTATTACAGTATACATCAATAACTAATGAATATAAAGAACAGGGGCACCATTGGGAAATAAAAATCTTTAAAGTAAAAGTAAGCATTCAACACCGGACTTGCTTCTTAATGTTGAATGTTAAATTTTAATTCAATTTAGCATTACGAGGAGAGAAAACAAACATAACTTTTACCCTTTAATGCTGAATAAACTTCCATTGAGCATTAAGAGGTATAAACAAAAACTACCTTAAACAACTATTTTAACGGGATTATAATGTGTTACAAAAGGTGGTGCCCAAGCACCACCTAGGTGCTAGACTGCGCTTAGGCATTTGATTAATCGCCGGATGAATTAGGCAGATTTAGGTCGCTGCTTGGTCACTGTAGATAAACTAGGTTTGTTCATTAAAAAGCAGCCAATATTCTTTACTTAAACAGCAGCCAATATTCTTTTCGTTGAAAAAAAAAAGAAAAAAGAAAAAACATTACCATTTAAGAGAAGGGTAAATGGGAAGGAAATAAACATTATTTGCCCAACTTTATCTTGAACTTTCTTCCTTTTTTTCCTTCTATTGTAGCTTCTTTCTTTCTTATATTTTCAGTCCTTTTTATTGTCGCTCGAAATATTGACAGTTTCGTAAGAATGAGAATATTTGCTCCAATCTTGCTTTTTTTAGTGAATCTAATGTCAATGTTTCATCTTATTTTTCATTACACTAGTATATATATATCTAAAAAACAAGCGCCTAGTGCCTAGACACTCAAATGATCAATGGCCACCCTACATTCACCTATTGCCCTTTGATGGGCACTGGAGATTTCCACAACTAGTTTCAGCTGACTTGAGGAGAGTGGTGAATGATCTCCCTCCAATTGGAGGATCCTTGTGTGATACAATTGAATGGGTTCCTAGTCCTTCTAAAAAATACACTAGTGCTTCTGCCAGTGAGGTTATCAGAAACAGGGGTGAAAAGGTCAATTGGTACTCGGTTGTGTGGTTTAAAGGGCATATTCCTAGGATGGCTTTCATTCAATGTATGTTGTTTAAACGGAAATTACTTACTGAAGTGTGGCTTAAGAATTGGGGGTGCAATGTTGATGACAACTGTGTTCTATGCAATGCAGATTCAGAAGATGTGAGTCATCTGTTTTTTAAGTGCTGCTTTACTCGAAGAATTTGGAAAGAGGTGTTGAAAAGGAATGTCCTTTGTAGAGATCCTGATGATTGGGAAGGGGAAAGTGCTAAAGCTGTTTTTGAGATAAAAGGGAATACTTTCTTGACCAAAATCAGAGGTGTGTCATTGGCTGCTGTAGTTTATTTCATTTGGCAAGAATGGCTGCTGTAGTTAATTTCATTTGGCAAGAATGGCTGCTGTGGTTTATTTCATTTGGCAAGAAAGGAACTATAGAGTGTTCAATCAAGAAGGGCATGACTAGCAATTTGTTTTGGCAAGAAATGATGAGGCTGTTAGGGAGGCTGCTTGGGATTGGAGAGCTCCTAGAACTTTTCAAAACTGGATCTTATGTAGAGAGAGGGGGCTGCATGATGTTAAGGTGCTCAGTTAATGTATGCTGAGCACACATCTTTGGCCGGATTTGAGGTAATCAATTCTAAACCTGAGGATATCGACTTGGGTGTTGAGCTCATAGACATGGGATTTGAGATGTGTTGGAGTTTTTGTGTATTTAAAGAAAAATAAAACCAAGACAAGGTGATTTAATGTGATGTGATGGTTGATGTGATGTTATCCCAAGTCCCACATAGGAGAGATATAAAACCTTTCATGGGTTTATATATGGAAGAATTTGCTTAAGGGCTTGAGCCCTTTGGGCATTAGACTTTTGTGCTATTGGGTGAGGACTTGGATGAATGTGGTTCACCACACGCGCGCCGACCGACCCGGCCCGGTCTCGGTCTCGGTCTCGGTCTCGGTCTCGGTCTCGGTCTCGGGCTTTGGGCTTGTCTTGCGTAGTGTATTATCTTTTTATACAAAATACATTTAAAGAATTTTATTTATTAAATAAAAATTAAAAAATGGGACAAGGCTCAATTATTTCCCTCCGTGTTTTCTTGCACGCTCCCATGATTTCCTCCAACACGCTCCTCTACTTTCCTCCATGTTTTCTTGCGGATTTTCCGGAAAGGTGTTTGTTTGTCTCAACGCTTTCCCCTTTAAACGGATCTAAAATAGCTTTCAAAAACATACACTCGCAGAGAACAAAACGAAGAGAGATCTATCTACAAAAATATTTTCCGGCAGAAAAATTTTTAGCCTCCGGCGGTAGAAAAAAAAATTCGATCCCGAGCAATTAAAAGAGTGTTATTGTCGAGCGGTTGAATAAGTGCAAATCAATCGTACAGAGGGTATCTGGGCTGTTTCATCCTGGGGACGGCGTGGCATAATCTGAACTGCTAGCACAATTCCGGGCAGAGCCGCGAAACGTCTTAAAGAGAGCGACTTAGTCCGCGACTCAACCCGGTGTACTCTCTACCTTATCTATTTTAGATTCAGCAGTACATTATTTTCCAACAATTTTAAGACGATTTCTATTCTGCTATTTTTTGTATAACTGTTGTCATGGCTAATGAACATAATCAAGCTGCTGCTTCTGGCTCATTGAATCAACCCTTTAAATTTGAGGGTCTGCACTTTAGGAGGTGGAAACAAAAAATGTTTTTTTACTTAACTCTTAAGAAAGTGGAATCTACTTGTGTTTCTGAAAAACCCACTTTCCTTAATCCGATTTCTGAGGCAGATCATAAGACTCTCAAAACTTGGGAAGACAATGATTATGCTTGCAGAAATCTGATCTTGAATGCTCTTCACGATGAGCTTTATGATGTTTACCTCCCGTGCAAATCCGCAAAAGAAATTTGGGATTCACTTCAAAAGAAATATGACACCGAAGAGGCTGGGTCTAAAAAATACGCTGTCAGTCGTTATCTGAAATATCAGATGACGGACGACAAGTCTATTGTTACACAGTCTCACGAACTTCAGAAAATTGCACATGAGATTATTTCTGAAGGGATGAAATTTGATGAGCAGTTTCAAGTGGCAGTTTTGATTGATAAATTACCCCCTGGATGGAAAGATTTCAAAAATAGTTTGCGTCACAAATCTAAAGAGTTTTCATTTGAAAGTTTGATTACTAAATTCAGGATTGAGGAGGAAAACCGTAAGCAAGATCGGAATGATGAGGTTCTGGTTGTTTTTAACAAAAATCAGAACCGTAACCAAAATCAGAATCGCTCGAACAACACCCCTCCTGCTCTAAGGCCGAACCGGAAAAATATGAAAAATCAGAACGGTGGAAATAATGCGAACCGGTACGGGAACCAGAATAGGAACAACCAAACTCAGAACCAAAACAGAAATGGCCAGGCTAATAATAATAATAATAATAATAATAATAACAGTGTGTTTTCTTGCTATCACTGTGGAAAGCCTGGTCATATGGCAAGAAATTGTCGAAACAAACGCCGAGTTCCTCAGGCGAATGTTACTGAAGAAGAGCCCTTAGTGGCTATGATAACAGAAATTAATCTGGTATCGGGTTCTGAAGGTTGGTGGGTAGATACTGGCGCCTCTCGTCATGTCTGCCATGATCGTGCTCTATTTAAGACCTATTCTGATGCTGTTGATAAGAAAGTGTTGTTGGGTGATTCCCACACCACTAATGTTGCTGGGACGGGTGATGTCGAGTTGAAATTCACTTCTGGAAAGACTGTCATCCTTAAGGATGTTCTGCATACTCCAGAAATTCGGAAGAATCTTGTTTCGGGTTACATCCTTAATAAAGCTGGATTTGTTCAAACTATTGGGGCAGATTTGTTTACTCTTACTAAGAATGGTGTATTTGTGGGGAAGGGGTATGCTTGTGATGGGATGTTTAAATTGAATGTTGATGCTAATAAAGTTGTTTCTAGTTCTGCTTATATGATTTGTTCATTTAATGTGTGGCATGCTAGACTTTGTCATGTTAATAAGCGCCTTATTAAGAACATGAGTAAACTGGAAATTATTCCCCCCTTATCATTAAATGATTTCGAAAAATGTGAATTCTGTAGCCAAGCAAAGATTACTAAAACACCTCACAAATCTGTTTTAAGAGAAACTGAACCTTTTGAATTAATTCATTCGGATATTTGTGAATTTGATGGTGTTTTAACGAGAAATGGAAAAAGGTATTTTATTACTTTTATTGATGATAATTCGGATTTTTCCTATATTTACCTTATGAAAAATAAAAGTGAAGCAATTGATATGTTTAAAATATTTTCTACAGAAATTGAAAATCAGTTTAATAAGAAAATAAAAAGATTTCGGAGTGATAGAGGAACCGAATATGGTTCAACTGATTTTAAAATCTCTATACTTCACTTGGTATTATTCATGAGACGACTGCTCCATATTCACCTGAAATGAATGGAAAAGCCGAAAGGAAAAATAGAACCTTTGCCGAATTAATTGTTGCTACGCTACTAAATTCGGGGGCTGCCTCACATTGGTGGGGAGAGATTTTATTAACCGTTTGTCACGTTCTTAACAGGGTGCCTAAGATTAAATCTAATTTATCCCCCTATGAGATTTTAAATAATAAAAGGCCTAATATTTCTTATTTACGCGTTTGGGGGTGCCTTTCTTACGTACGTATTCCTGATCCTAAAAGATCTAAGCTTGCTAGTAGAGCTTATGAATGTGTTTTTATCGGATATGCTATTAATAGTAAGGCCTATAGATTTTATGATTTGAAAAATCAGGTTATTATTGAATCTAATGATGTAGATTTTTATGAAAATAAATTTCCTTTTAAATTAAAGAATAGTGGGGGTAGCTCATTACCTTCTAGCTCTAATTTACCTACTAGTACCGTGCACCATGGTACATCAATTGAACCTAGGAAAAGTAAAAGAGTTAGAACCGCTAAAGACTTTGGACCTGATTTTTATGCATACACTTTAGAAGATGATCCATCCACTATTCAAGAAGCGTTATCTTCTTTAGATGCTGACCTTTGGCAAGAAGCCATTAACGATGAAATGGATTCCTTAGAATCAAATAGAACTTGGCATCTAGTAGACCTTCCTCCTGGTTGTAAAACCATAGGTTGTAAGTGGATACTTAAAAAGAAATTAAATCCTGATGGCACTGTTGATAAATACAAAGCACGTTTAGTTGTCAAGGGTTATAGACAACGTGAAAATGTAGATTTCTTTGATACTTATTCTCCCGTTACTAGAATAACATCTATACGTGTTTTGATTGCCCTAGCTTCCTTGCATGATCTTGTTGTGCATCAAATGGATGTTAAAACCGCTTTCCTTAATGGAGAATTAGAAGAAGAAATTTACATGGAACAACCTGAAGGATTCATTATTACAGGCCAAGAACAAAAAGTATGCAAATTAGATAAATCCCTTTATGGTTTGAAACAGGCTCCTAAGCAATGGCATGAGAAATTTGATGCATTGATTATTGCAAATGGATTTAGAATTAATGAAAGTGATAAATGCATTTATTATAAGACTGAGAATAATGCTTGCACTATTATATGTTTGTATGTTGATGACTTGCTTATTTTTGGTTCTAATATCCATGTAGTTAATAATGTGAAATCCATGCTATGTGAAAATTTTGATATGAAGGATTTGGGAGAAGCCAATGTAATTTTAGGGATTAAAATTACTAGGACGGAAAAGGGACTTTCTTTGGATCAATCTCATTACATTGAGAAGATTCTAAGGAAATATAATTACTCAGATTGTAAACCAGCATGTACTCCATATGATCCTAGTGTGAAGTTGTTCAAGAACACTGGAGACAGTGTTAGACAAACTGAGTATGCGAGCATCATTGGTAGCCTTCGATACGCTACTGATTGCACTAGGCCCGATATTGCTTATGCAGTGGGGGTACTATGCAGGTTTACTAGCAGTCCTAGTATGGAGCATTGGCATGCTATTGAGAGGGTCATGCGTTATTTAAAAAGAACCATGGACCTAAAGTTACACTATCAAAAGTTTCCGCTGTCCTAGAAGGATATAGCGATGCTGACTGGAACACCCTGTCAGAAGATTCCAAGGCCACTAGTGGATATATCTTCAGTGTTGCTGGAGGTGCGGTTTCTTGGAAATCCAAGAAACAGACCATTTTGGCCCAGTCTACGATGGAGTCAGAGATGATAGCACTAGCTGCTGCTAGTGAAGAAGCAAGTTGGCTGAGAAGCTTTCTTGCAGATACCCCTCTATGGGAGAGACCGATCCCAGCTGTCCTTATCCACTGCGATAGTACCGCGGCTATTGCAAAAGTTCAGAACCGTTACTATAACGGTAAGAAACGACAAATTCGTCGTAAACACAGCACGGTTAGAGAGTTACTCTCCAAAGGTGCTGTAAGAGTGGATTATGTGCGGTCTGAGAAAAATTTGGCTGATCCTTTGACGAAAGGACTAACGAGAGAGAAGGTGCTTAACACCTCGAAAGGGATGGGGTTAACGCCCAACGAAATTTGAGTCACTGTAATAGTAACCCAACCTATGGACTGGAAATCCCAAGAAATAGGTTCAAAGGGTAAACAACAAGTTACAAGTGATACTTTAGAAATCATGTAGTATTATCTCATCCCTATGGAGCATGATATCTTGAAGCGGCGAAAAGGTTGAGCACATGCTCTTAATGAGTTCTATAGCTCTATGTGGAGTGGGGTACCGATGCTACAAGAGTACTCTTGATAGACTCACCTATGTGAATGTGGAAGAGAGGTCGCTTCCTATGGAATTTTGGGCAAATTCTCTAGAGCATTCACTAACCGGGATATAAGCACATGGCCATAACGTGCTGGCTTTTGGACAACACTCTTGGGCCGGTGTGTGTTGTGATTGTCAGAGATAGAGTTCAAAACTACGAGTTACTCTAGTATAGTCTGAAACACATACACTACGTAAAGTTTCAAGTTGAAAAATACCTTTACTTATGCACTGTCCTATGTATATATGCTCGATGAAAAAGTTTTTCCTAAAATACAAGTGGGGGATTGTTGGAGTTTTTGTGTATTTAAAGAAAAATAAAACCAAGACAAGGTGATTTAATGTGATGTGATGGTTGATGTGATGTTATCCCAAGTCCCACATAGGAGAGATATAAAACCTTTCATGGGTTTATATATGGAAGAATTTGCTTAAGGGCTTGAGCCCTTTGGGCATTAGACTTTTGTGCTATTGGGTGAGGACTTGGATGAATGTGGTTCACCACACGCGCGCCGACCGACCGACCGACCCGACCCGACCCGACCCGGCCCGGTCTCGGTCTCGGGCTCGGGCTCGGGCTCGGGCTCGGGCTTTGGGCTTTGGGCTTGTCTTGCGTAGTGTATTATCTTTTTATACAAAATACATTTAAAGAATTTTATTTATTAAATAAAAATTAAAAAATGGGACAAGGCTCAATTATTTCCCTCCGTGTTTTCTTGCACGCTCCCATGATTTCCTCCAACACGCTCCTCTACTTTCCTCCATGTTTTCTTGCGGATTTTCCGGAAAGGTGTTTGTTTGTCTCAACGCTTTCCCCTTTAAACGGATCTAAAATAGCTTTCAAAAACATACACTCGCAGAGAACAAAACGAAGAGAGATCTATCTACAAAAATATTTTCCGGCAGAAAAATTTTTAGCCTCCGGCGGTAGAAAAAAAAATTCGATCCCGAGCAATTAAAAGAGTGTTATTGTCGAGCGGTTGAATAAGTGCAAATCAATCGTACAGAGGGTATCTGGGCTGTTTCATCCTGGGGACGGCGTGGCATAATCTGAACTGCTAGCACAATTCCGGGCAGAGCCGCGAAACGTCTTAAAGAGAGCGACTTAGTCCGCGACTCAACCCGGTGTACTCTCTACCTTATCTATTTTAGATTCAGCAGTACATTAAGAGCGATTTGAGATGTCTCTCTGAGATATTGGAGAGTCAAACTTTGGTTTCTTTTTCGGCTGCAAGAAAAGAGAAAAATTGATGCACATTGTTTGTTTGTTAGGCAGCTAATGAGATTACGTGGTGATCGTAACCAATTACTCTCGAAAAATGTTTTAGGGAATGTTTGTTTTTTTAACCTCTGGATGTTGAAAACTGAATAACTCTGCGTTCTTAATACTGAACAGAACTTTGATAAAAGAAATATGTTTGATTTTATTTGGATCTGAAGGTTGAATAGATCACATTTTATGATTTAAACCTTATCATTACGGTATACATCAATAATTAATGAATAGAAAGAACAGGGGCAACATTGGAAAAAAAAGAATCATTAAAGTAAAATTAAGCATTCAACACATGACTTTGCTTCTTAATGTTGAATGTTAAATTTTTATTCAATTAAGCATTAAGAGGTGATAAAACAAACACAAGTTTTACCGTTTAATGCTGCACATGCTTCCATTGAACATTAGGAGGTAAAAACAAAAACTACCTTAAACAACTATTTTTAATGGGATTATAAAAGTGTTACAAAAGGTGGTGCCCAAGCGGCACCTAGGCTCTAGACCGCGCTTAGGCACTTGATTAATCGCTGGATGAATTAGCTGGATTTAGGTGGCCACTTAATCGGGTTAGACAGGCTACGTAGATAAACGATTTTCTTTTATTTTTCCTTTTTTTTTCCTCTCTCGTTATGTAAAAAGCAGCCATTGTTTCTTTTTGTTAAAAAAAAAAATTGTGATTTAAGAGAATGGAAGGAATAAACATTATTTGCTCATTGTAGTTTCTTTCTTTCTTTTTCCACAGGCTTTTTTATCGTTGCTAAAAATATTGATAGTTTCGAGTGAATGGGAAACTTTGCTCCAATCGTTTTTTTTTTAGTGAATTGAACCTAATGACTAGGTTTCATCTGATTTTGCATTACACTAGTATTATATATAATTCAAAACAATGAGCGCCTAGTGCCTAGACGCTCAAATGATCAATGGACCCCCTAGGTGTGCCTATTGCCTTTTAGAAAAATTGGGTTATGAACTTACCTGTATCTCTTCTTCCTGGGAATGCTTTCTTCAATAGCAAT
This sequence comes from Lonicera japonica, assembly GCA_021464415.1. Lineage (NCBI taxonomy): Eukaryota > Viridiplantae > Streptophyta > Magnoliopsida > Dipsacales > Caprifoliaceae > Lonicera > Lonicera japonica. Next base: position 43,443 of record JAKCWG010000895.1, read on the forward strand.
TGCCAACTCTCTTCCCTGTTTAGGAACCCCAGTTGATGATGAAAACCACAACCACATCGATCAATGTGGCAAGCCACTTCCTTCTTACGCGTGGTGAGCAATATTCTGCTACCAGCGTCTCCATCTGGGAAGGCTGGTTGTAAGGCATTCCAAACATTATTGGACCAAACGTCGTCAAGAACCACCAAACATTTTTTCTGCTGTTGGATCCCATGAAGTTTCTTTACTAATTCTGCATCCATCATTTGTTTGATCTCCGACGTTTGATCAGGGATAAGTTTGATTAGGATGCCTTTTAAGACATCCATCTTTTCCCACATCTGGGAGATACAAACCCACGCGAAACTATCAAAATGGCGTCTTACGTCGGGGTGATGATAAATTTTCTTAGCAAGAGTGGTCTTTCCCAAACCACCCATGCCAAAAATGGAAACAACTCGATGATCTTGATTGACCAATTTCTCTACCAATATCTTGATGTCTTTATCAAATCCCACAACATCCTCTTCGATAACATGGGAATAAGACCTCCTTACCTGGTTTAGTCTTTCGTGACTAGAGCTCGGACCTTCTCCTCGTTCCCTTACTACTCTTATGCCATAGTCTCGCAAACTTGCAGTGAGATTGCTGATTTTGATTTTGATACTGTCTATCTTTGAGCCAACCGTGTAGACGGCAATTCCTTCGTTGAAGATGCAAGCAAATCTCAAGAGGACGTTTATTATACCTCTTCTCCTCCTGGACGAGACTTTGAAGGTGAAAAGTTCAAGCACGTCCTCAGCATCGTAAGCGACTTTCCTTATCTCTATCACCAAGTCTTGGAGAGTCGCGCTCTCCTCTTGTCTTCCATCCACATCTTTTAAGAAGCAACGCATCCGCCTTAGTTCCGCTTGAAGTTCTTCAAGTTGGACGCGCACTCTGCACATGAATCTTGCTTCATTGATCAGCAGCTGTCCAACTTTTTCAACAACTAACGTAACAACCTGCTCGGCCATTTTTCCGTTGTGAGAATTGAAATTATGATGAACTCTCAGTTGTATTTTGATTTGATGCAATATATGAGGATGAGGAGCTCTATCTATATCATTTCTTAAGTAATAATATGATATGTTTCTTTATTTGAGAATTGACATCCCTTTCTTTTACATTTATTTACTTTTAGCTTTTTCCTTGCTATGTACGCGATTCTCTCTCTCCGAAAGTTTCCGTTTATGTATTACTTTTTTCCTCACGTTTCAATGGATAAACAACTCTCCCTCCGCCCTCTCCCGTTCTAAATTAAGAGTATATTTTTTCTTTTATGATATAATTGATATACAAAATCTTATGATAGTTAATTATTTTATTAAAATATTGATTTTATTAAAATTAATGTATCTTTAAAAAGTTTAAACTTTTAATGTGAGACGAAGAGAAATTTCAATAATCTTTAGAATGGTCTAGTTATTATTATATGTCTTCTTTGAAGTTATTTTTATTGTAGACTTTGAAAATAATTCATGACACCTTAAAAAATGAAATCAATTGGTAAAGAATATTATAATTTTTGATGGGGTTAAATATTAATTTTACTATTGGCCTACAAAGGAAATTCAACATTTTTTACTCCTGGTAAAATCTCTTTTTTACCCCCGGTAAAATCTCATTTTTACCTCCACTAAAATCCCACTCAACTCCACTCAAATTCCACTCACCTCCATTAACTTCCACTCAAATTTCACTTACATCCACTCACCTTTGTAAAATTACCTTTTTGCCCCTCATTTTCATCAAATTTACTTTTTTACCATTCTAGATTTTACCTATAAATACCACCTTCATTCATTCATTCAAACCACACCAAAAAACATATCTTCTTTTTCTCTTAAGATCCATTTATCTCTTCCAAGAGATATAAAGCCATTGGCAATATAAATACAGCCAATTCGAGAAAAAAATAGAAGAGTATATACTCTCTATTTTCATACCCCAAAAAAATAGAAGGGAATACCCTTTTTAAACCCAAAAAAAAAAAATAGAAGAGTCATATACTCTTATTTTCATACTCCAAAAATACCAACAACCTTATACACTCTCTCTCCTACACAGTTTATTATTTATTGAAATATTTGTAATCCTAATTCTATACTTATAAATAGAATTAAGGAAATTATAGAGAGAGAGAGAAAAGTTGATAGGCTGTATTATCACCCAAATTGATCGCCTTTGAGCTAATACAAAGCAAGCACACACAAAAGGAGGACGTACCACTGGAATAGCATAAGCGCTACCGGCGGAACCTACCTTAAAAAAAATATCATGTGTTCATCATTGCGCCGCATTTATTTTTTATTCACCGATATTCGCTTATTGATTGGTTAATTATCTATCTCTAGATTTTGACACCATCAATTTTTATTATTATTATTATTCTATTGTATAAATCAGTTGAGGCCAAGGCAAAGATCATTCATTTGTGTGGGTAATTAATCTTTCACACTTTTAAAGTTTGTCTTTTTTTTTTTTTACTGCAATTTTTAAAATTACATTCGATTCATTTTAGTTTAAAAAATTTGATCCGTGGGTCACTTTCGTCTAAAATTAAATTTCCATCAATTTTTCGAATAGAAAATTCATAAGGGCAAGGACGGAAGAAAAGACAAATTAAGGGAGGAATTGCCCCCACAACCCACTAAATTTTTAAAGGTGTTTCAACTTTAATTATTGAGATGCATTATTCGATTTTATCTTTTTGACAACTTTTTCATCTTACTTTACTTTGAATCAGTGCATTATTGGACTTTATCTTTTTGACAATTCACGACTCTCGAAGTTTTGGTCTTTCTTTATTTGTCTTTCCAATATTAAAATCATAAAATACGTTTTTTTTTATTATTATTATTATCATTATTTTTTATTTAACAAGATATCTTAATTCTTGTTCTTATAAAAGTTAGAAAATACGATACAAAATAACAAATTTCAGCAAAATAATTTTGTGTGAATTTAAAAGAAATAAAGATAAGGTGTTTTATGCTAGCTGATAAGAAATTAGTGGGCTCTGTCAAATAATTATAATAATTTAAGACTAACCGCTATATATATTTTTTAATAAAAGAAAAATGAATATTAGGATTACTTTATTTTATTGTATTTATATGTTTTAGCCAACATGAGGGTCATTCATTTGTTTGGGTAGATTCAGGTTTTAGAATACCAAGGAGACAAAGAGCATAACATAAAAAATATGATACTCTATAAATTTATTAAAAAGAACTTCAACCACTTAAATTTATTGAATACTTATAATATAAATAATAATGGGTATAACTATTAACACTCTATAAAAAAAATTAACACTCTAAAATAATTTTTAGAGATAAAAAAATTTATAACAAAATAAAAATACATAATTTTATTTAAAGAGTACTAATAATTATATTTAAAAAAAAAAAATACTAATATTAATGAGGGTTAAAATATGTTGGAGCCCCGAGCCCCCGGCCCCCCTTACATTCACCACTGATTTGATCTTTGATTTCACCTTTGAAGTTGCCATTTTCTTGTTCTTTTTCTTTTTCTTTTTTTATTTTATTCTCTAAAATTACATTTCATTCATTTTGGGTGGGGTTATTGCCACCCAACTAATATCTAACAAATACTAATTTAAAAAAAATAAAGATTTTTACTATTTTCACACATCACATTTTTTTTGAGCTACAATAATCAACAATTATTAATTAATTAATTATTCCTACCATCATTATCATTATCTCTCTCTAAAATTCATCCTCAACAACACTTCCAAATTCCCCATTACAAACCCTCATTATATAATTATACTTCTTTACAAAAAAAACAGAGTAATTGGGCACCTTCATGCGAGGAGGAAGTTTTGCCAGAAAAAATAAAAAAACAAGGCACCTTATACTTCTTTACAATCTGATAATTACAAACCATCAAGTTCATTTATATAACTATCAAGTTCATTTATACCACTAAAAGAAGCAAACCTTTAGAGAAAAAAAAATAGAGCAATGTAACTAGGCAGATTAATTTTTGGTTAGCAACCCAGAAATCAAACCACGTTTTAAATGTATTCCGCCATACAAAATCGAGTAGGAGCGAACAAACTCGGTCGTTCATAGCCGAGCATACATTCTTGGCTTATACAAATATTTTAAGTCCATAAATGTACATTTTCACATAGTTGAGAAAATTGGTGCTAATAAATTCCGTCTCCAGCCTTGATAAAAGAGAAAGATCACAATAGCTTGTCAAAGTAGAATTCGAGTCGTATGAATATCTTTAGCAAAGTTAATAGAAATAAAAATATTGTTTGCTGTAAGTGCTTGCCCATTTTCATACGGCATTGTGAATTATCTTTCAAAAGGGAAAAATATTATGATAATACATGACAGCAGCTAATGGTTGAATTTTTGTTGGTTATTGATCTAATTGCTTAGAAGAAATAGTGTCATTTTACATATTCAGTTGGACATTTAATCGAACATGCGATAGGAGAAAGGATACGATGTCTTCATTTACTTGCTTTTACTTGGACGCGTTTTGATTCAAGATACAAAGCATGTCAATATAACTTTAATCGAACCTACGGATAAATGAGAGCACCTTTTACCCTTGGTTTTGTGTCTAGCAACATATTATATATGCAGGAACAGAAACTACAAGACAATTTCTGATGGTGTCAAAATCTAGAAATAGATAATTAACCAATCAATAAGCGAATATCGGTGAATAAAAAATAAATGTGGCGCAATGATGAACACGTGATTTTTTTTAAGGTAGGTTCCCCCGGTAGCGCTTATGCTATTCCAGTGGTACGTCCTCCTTTTGTGTGTGCTTGCTTTGTATTAGCTCAAAGGCGATCAATTTGGGTGATAATACAAGCTATCAACTTTTCTCTCTCTCTATAATTTCCTTAATTCTATTTATAAGTATAGAATTATGATTACAAATATTTCAACAGAATAAATAATAAACTGTGTAGGAGAGAGAGTGTATAAGGGTTGTTGGTTTTTTGGAGTATGAAAATAGAGAGTATAAGACCCTTCTATTTTTTGGGGGGTATGAAAAGAGAGGGTATAAGACCCTTCTATTTCTTCTCGAATTGGCTTGTATTTATATTGTCAATGGCTTTATATCTCTTGGAAGAGATAAATGGATCTTAAGAGAGAAAGAAGATATATTTTTTGGTGTGTCTTGAATGAATGAATGAATGAAGGGGGTATTTATAGGTAAATTTAGAATGGTAAAAAAGTAAATTTGATGAAGATGAGGGGCAAAAAGGTAATTTTACAAAGGTGAGTGGATGTAAGTGGAATTTGAGTGGAAGTTAATGGAGGTGAGTGGAATTTGAGTGGAGTTGAGTGGGATTTTAGTGGAGGGTAAAAATGAGATTTTACCGGGGGTAAAAATGGGATTTTACCGGAGGTAAAAAATGTTGAATTACCTTTGTAGGCCAATGGTAAAATTAGTATTTAACCCCATCAATTTTCCCCTATCCTTTATTTTTATGCTGAATGTGAAGGATAAATATTTTTATCGGTCAAGTGGTCCGGCTCAAAACTAAGGCGTGAGAGCGGGTAACATGTAAAGCTAGCTAGACTTTGATCATTGGTCTTTAGAGTTTCAGAACATCATTGTGTAAGGCTGGCTAGACGTTGATCTCGAGTCTTAGTTTAAGGATGTTAGATCTCGGATGCTAGTCATTGAGCTCAAAACATCAATGTGTAGAGCTTTTAGAGCTTCAGAACATCATTGTGTAAGGCTGACTAGACGTTGATCTCGAGTCGTGGTCCAATGATGCTAGATCTCGGATGCTAGTCGTTGAGCTCGAAACATCAATGTGTAGAACTCGTTAGACATTAGATGCAAGTCGTAGAGCTTGGAACATTAATGTGTAAAGCTCACTATACTTTTGATCATAAATAATTTGATTCTACTCGGGCCTTTTCCAACACACATATATATATATATATATATTTTTCTTTTCTTTTTTTCTTTTCCTTTTCCTTTTTTCTTTTCTTTTTTTTCTTTTCTCTTTTCTTTTTTTCTTTTTTCTTTTGTCGGCCTCTTTCTGCGAATCTTTCGGCTCCTTTCGGCGGATTTTTTGGCCCCTGTCGGTGGCTCCTCTATCTCTCTCTTATTCCCCTTCTTCCTTCTTCCTTTTCATCTTCTTCCCCCTCTTCATCTCCCTCTCCCTATCCCTCTCCTTCTTCGTATTCCTCCCACTCTCCTTCTTCGTCTTCTTCTCCTTCGAGACCCAACCCCTTTCTTCCATCACCATCCCTTTCCTCCAACGCCATTTTTCTCTTTTGTAATAAGTTTTTCTTACAAAAATAATGTCAAACACTCCATTTTTTTCAGGTCGTCTATGTGTGGCTTGTGCTCATAGCCACAAGAGATGTCCTCTAGCTTGTGATTATGCTAGAATATTTCCGAATGTAATTGATCGTGAGGACTATCACACAATCTTCACTGTTTTCGGGGTGAGAAATGTTGCATCTTTTTTGCAACGTGTCCCCGAAGATCAACTTCTCGAGGCTCTTAGATCGTATCTTCTTGAAGCCACGGCGAGGATTGAGAATCCCGCTAGAGGCTGTACTACTCTTCTTGCTTCTTTTGAACAGAAGGTGGAAAAGTTACAAGCACGGGTGACGGCTTTGGAGGCTCGATCAGAAAGGGGGTTTTCTTGCGTTAACCCGTTATGTTCCTTCACTCCTCCTGGAAGTTCCTCGAGGTTTCCTTTGTCGGTAGAAAATAGCATGCCTGCTGTTATTCCGACTGCCATGGATCTTTCAGAACCTGCTCCCGGAAGTTTTTTAAGACTCTTTATGTCAGCAGAAGAGATTGCACCTGAGATCCCTCCGCCTACCGTGAATCTTATAGAAAACGGGGCTTTTCTGACTGAAGTGAGTTTGCCGTCATTTCCGAATCCGTCCTATGACCAGGCTACCTTGGACTCCGTTTACCAGGCTGCCTCGGAAGGTTTTTTATCGCAATCTTCGCTAGATGATTTTGTTGCGGATTTTGCCGAAACAACGGGCCCTGACTGGACAGCTTCGGGGAATATCCGCCATGATTTTTTTGATTCTTCTTCTTCTGATTTAAGTACTATTTTGAATTTTGATGCTGATGATTTTCAGATTCTTCAGCCTTCTTTTGAGTGACTAGATAATGTGTATCTCTATTGAGGGTTTTGTAAAAGTATTCCGGAGATGCTCCACTTGTGATTGTTTAAAGCATGGCCCTTATATGTTGATAGCAATTTCTTCGAAATCCTTGGTTTCTTAAAAGGAAAATTTGTTCTTTTTGCTAAGTTTTGAGTAGAGTCTTGCTCCCTTCTAACTTAGGCATATTTGCTAAGTTTGAGTAGAGTCTTGCTCCCTTCTAACTTTAAGCAAATTGCTAAGTTTTGAGTGAGTCTTGCTCCCTTCTAACTTTAAGCAAATTCTGACAATTTTCTCATTTATTACCAGGGTTTCTTAAAATCTTGGTCTCTCTGACCAGTGGTGCAGCAGTAGATGATCATTCTCAGCCAGGTCTCTTTGGGTTGAGGTGGTTCTGCTGTTGTCTGATAGACTTCAAAATTGCATTCTGCTGTATCGAAGTTTTGAACCCCGAGATGGACGAATTTGAAAAAATCTTAAACTGAAAAGTTGTAGCTCTTGAAATTTTCTCCAAAATGGACTCCAGAATCACATGATTTGGAGGTTTGAGCACAAAGTTATGCCCCCGAGAATATTGAGCTACGTAGACCCGCGGGATTTCAAGTTTTTCACCGAAAATTCACTTGTAATTTCTAAAGAACGAGAGCTTTAGAGAGCTTATCGTTCCCACAGACGGCGCCAACTGATGGTGTCAAAATCTAGAAATAGATAATTAACCAATCAATAAGCGAATATCGGTGAATAAAAAATAAATGCGGCGCAATGATGAACACGTGATTTTTTTTAAGGTAGGTTCCCCCGGTAGCACTTATGCTATTCCAGTGGTACGTCCTCCTTTTGTGTGTGCTTGCTTTGTATTAGCTCAAAGGCGATCAATTTGGGTGATAATACAAGCTATCAACTTTTCTCTCTCTCTATAATTTCCTTAATTCTATTTATAAGTATAGAATTATGATTACAAATATTTCAACAGAATAAATAATAAACTGTGTAGGAGAGAGAGTGTATAAGGGTTGTTGGTATTTTTTGGAGTATGAAAATAGAGAGTATAAGACCCTTCTATTTTTTGGGGGGTATGAAAAGAGAGGGTATAAGACCCTTCTATTTCTTCTCGAATTGGCTTGTATTTATATTGTCAATGGCTTTATATCTCTTGGAAGAGATAATGGATCTTAAGAGAGAAAGAAGATGTTTTTTTTGGTGTGTCTTGAATGAATGAATGAAGGGGGTATTTATAGGTAAATTTAGAATGGTAAAAAAGTAAATTTGATGAAGATGAGGGGCAAAAAGGTAATTTTACAAAGGTGAGTGGATGTAAGTGGAATTTGAGTGGAAGTTAATGGAGGTGAGTGAAATTTGAGTGGAGTTGAGTGGGATTTTAGTGGAGGGTAAAAATGAGATTTTACCGGGGATAAAAATGGGATTTTACCGGAGGTAAAAAATGTTGAATTACCTTTGTAGGCCAATGGTAAAATTAGTATTTAACCCCATCAATTTCTAAACACACGAATGAAAAGAAGCAAATCAACTAAGTTGAAATCCAACGGTAAAAGTTTCTGATTGAAAATTGAAAAAATAAGTATCTTTATTTTACAGCAGTATAGTGTATGTACACATCATATTACTCTATGTATAGACTAACCACTATTTAAATTTTTCAATAGAAGAAAATGATTATTAGGATTATTTTTTTTATTATTTTATTTTATTTTATTGTATAAATCCGTTTTGGCCAACAGGAGGATCATTCATTTGTATGGATAATTAATCTTTCATCACACTTTGAAGTTTGTCTTTTTCTTTTTCTTTTTTTGTTCACTATATTCTTCAAAATTACATTCCACTCATTTTTGTACTACTCAAACTTTCATCTAAAATTAGATTTTTATCAATTTTTTGGACAAAAAATTCATGTTGGCAGTGGCAGAGGAAAAGGCAAAAAAAGGGAACAATTGCCCCCACCATCCTAAATTTTCAAATATTTCTATTTTACTATTACAATTACAACAAATACATGCATATTAACTAGTTTGCCTCCTTAAATTTTTAAAAGCTAACTACTAGTATTAATCATCCCTCTAATATTGAATAAAAATAATAATAATACTAAATTTATTTTTTTAATTTTATTCTTTATAGCTCTGCCCTTACATGTGGCACATAGATATTTAGTCCAAATAATAAATTTTTCATTCCAAAAAGTGACGGGACGATTATGAATACGAGAGTAACATAGATTTTGGGTACCAAAATGAAACTAATTGAATGTTAAAGATCAAAATGATCGAATGAACAAGCAAACTTTTTATAAAATCCTTTATAAAATTCAGGACAAAGGAACTTCAATTATTTAGATGCTAATATTATTATAATTGTTTTAACTTTATGTTAAATCAGTGCATTATTCGACCTTCATATCTTTTTGACGTGCCACTACTCTCGAAATCTTTGGTCTTTCTTTATTTGTCTTTCCGATATCAAATCATAAAATACCTTCTTCTTCTTTTTTTCTTTTTTTTCAACAAGAAATCTTAATTCCCATTCGCATAAAATTTTGGAAATACGATACAAAATAACAAACTTCGGCTAAAATAATTTTAGGTCAATTTAAAAGTAATAAAAATAAGGTGTTCTGTTTTTCTGATAAGAAATTATTGCACTCTGACCATTGCATCTCTCAAAGTTTAATTATTTTGTTGGAATTTAATATTTATATCTAGAGTGGTACAAAGAAATTAAGATGGCTCTAATAATACTCTCTTACTAAAATACAACACGTGTTAAGCATATTCAAAAGCATATGCAAAACCTATTATATTATGATTGAGTGTTAGTAAAGGCGCCATTGTTTTTTAGTTTTGACACTCTTTTTTTAAAAAAAATGATGGATGCCTAAATAAATACCTATCTATATTAATAGGGCTCGTACGAGAAGTCCAATTCTATCTTTTCTTAACACTATTATCAAAATTAATGTGCATATTCTTGTATAGAAGATTGAGAGAATATTCGTTTTTTTCCTCGTTACTTCTTCGATCGCTTTAATTTTGCTTGACAAAATCTAATTGCTGTGTTTAATTAGACATTGTGAGAGAAATGAGGAACATTTTTTTACAAATAACAAATTTAATTTCACATTTAATTTGTCTTCTTATGAAAGTATAAATCTAAGTTTGCCTACGTTTGCTTTTTATCCTAGAATTTTTTTTACGAAGGTGTTGTTAATTAGTTAAGACACCCTTAATATTTTTTTTGAAAGAGGTGCAAAAACTAGAAAAGAATGGTGCTTTTACTAGCACCCATTATGATTTTATCAAAAAACGTGGCGCATAAATATCTAAAAATTGTTGAAAATCATGGCATAATAGTTATATATATATATACATGGTAGCACGATGATGGGCATTTTTCTACCATAGGTTATGCTGGATAGCTCTTTATTTTAATATATTTTGTTGTATTTTGAGGGAAATAATTATTGAAGTATTGCTCTTAACTATATCAAGAATGAATATGATACTCAATTAATGTTGTTACTAATATACAGTAAATAATAATATAGTATAAGTTAGAACTGGTACACTTGCACGCAATCGCTTATACCTCTCAAATTACTATAATAATTTTTGACTAACCGCTATTTATATTTTTCAATAGAAGAAAATGAATATTAGGATTATTTTTTTATTTTTTTGTATAAATCGGTTCTGGCCAACTTGAGGGTCATTCATTTGTATGGGTCTTTCATCACACTTTGAAGTTTGTGTTTTTCTTTTTCTTTTTCTTTTTTTTGTTCTCTGTAGTTTTCAAAATTACATTCCACTCACTTTTGTACTACTCAAGTTTGAGTTACATCACTTTCATCTAAAATTAGATTTTTATCAATTTTTTGAACAAGAAATTCATGTGGGCAGGAACAGAAGGAAGGCAAAGTAGGGGAGCAATTGCCCCCCCCTCCCCCCCCCCCCCCCCCCCCCCCCCCCCCCCCCCAATTTTAAAAAAAAACCCCCCCCCCCCCCCCCAATTTTAAAAAAAATGCTATTTTATTATTACAATTACTGCAAATATCTGTATAGTAATTAGTTAAGTTTGCCTTCTGAATTTTTAAAAGCTAACTATAAATATTAATTATCTTTCTAATATTGAATACAAATAATATTAGTACTAAATTTATTTTTTTAATTTTCTTCTTTATAGCTTTGCCTTTTCATGTAGCACATAGAGATTCAATCCAAATAATAGATTTTCCGTTTTAAAAAAAGACGGGACGTTTATGTTAAAATAAAAATAAGATGCAACTAATTAAAATTTGAGTATTAAAATGAAACTAATGGAATTTAAAGATAGAAATGAGTGAACAAGCAAACTTTTTGTAAAATCCATTATAAAATTCAGGACAAAGGAACTTTAATTATTTAGATGATAATATCATTATTATTATTGTTTTAACTTTATGTTAAATCAGTGTTTTATTCGACCTTTATATCTTTTTGACGAGACACTACCGGACTACTCTTGAAGTCTTTGGTCTTTCTTTATTTGTCTTTCCAATATCAAATCATAAAATACGTTTTTGTTTATTTAACGAAATCTTAATTCTCATTCGTATAAAATTTTGGAAATACGATACAAGATAAAAAAAATCTGCCAAAATAATTTTATGTCAATTTAAAGCAATAAAAATAAGGTTTTTTATCCTAATAAGAAATTATCTCCCTTTGAGAATGGCCATCTCTCAAAATTTTGTTGTTTTGTTAGAATTTAGTATTTATATCTAGAGCGGTAAAAAGAAACTAAGAGGGCTCTAATAATACTCTCTCACTAGCATACAACCCGTGTTATGCATGGGCATATGTGAAGTTTGTCATATTATGATTTTATCAAAAACATGGCGTTCCATTATATACGTCTAAACATTGTAGAAAATCATATAATAATTATATATATATATATGGTAGCATGATGATAGGCTTTTTCCACCATAGCTTATATTGGATAACTCTTTATTTTAATACGTTTTTGTTGTAGTTAAGGGAAATCATTATTAAAGTATTGCCGTACTAATTATATCAATGATGTTGAATATGACACTCACGTGATGTTGTTATTGATATGCAGTAAATAATAATTTAGTATCACTTAGTATTGATACGCATGCACACATTCGTTTAGACATCTCAAATAACTATAATAATTTATGACTAAGCGCTGTTTATATTTTTCAATAGAAGAAAATGAGCATTGCCATCACATTATAATGCCACTACACATGATTAATGTATGAAAATTTGGGCTTCCATTAATTTAATATGAAAGGGTCACAAAATCTAGATTAATGATTGAGACCAAATTATGGACTTAACTATACAACCTTTAAATAGTTATATAAGTTTATGGGTTTTACGGTGTACATTAGCCACATGTGATTATAAGCTTGAAAAATATGATAGCTACGTTGGTTAACCAGATAGACTTTGAAAATAATTCATGAAACCTTAAAAAATGAAATCAATTGGTAAAGAATATTATGATTTATTATGATTATTATTATTATTATTATTATTATTATTATTATTATTATTATTATTATTATTATTATTATTATTATTATTATTATTATTATTCTATTGTATAAATTAATTGTGGCCAAAGCAAGGATCATTCATTTGTGTGGGTAATTAATCTTTCACACTTTGGAAGTTTGTCTTTTTTTTTCTCACTGTATTTTTTACGGTTACATTCAATTTATTTTAATTCAAAAAATTTAATTCGGGTATCACTTTCATCCGAAATTAAATTTCCATCAACTTTTTAAATTGAAAATTCGTAAGGACAAGGACGGAAGAAAAGACAAGTGAAGGGAGGAATTGCCCCCACAACCCACTAAATTTTTAAAGGTGTTTGTTTCAACTTTAATTATTGAGATGCATTATTCAATTTTATCTTTTTACAACTTTTTTATCTTACTTTATGTTAAATCAGTGTATTATTGGACGTTATGTTTTTGACGAGCCACGACTCTCAAAGTTTTGGTCTTTCTTTATTTGTCTTTCCAATATCAAATCATAAAATACGATTTTCTTTTTATTATTATTATTTTTTATTTAACAAGAAATTTTAATTCTCGTTCATATAAAAGTTAGAAAATACGATACAAAATAACAAATTTCAGCAAAATAATTTCGTGTCAATTTAAAAGAAATAAAGATAAGGTGTTTTGTGCTAGTTAATAAGAAATTATTGGGCTCTGTCAAATAATTATAATAATTTAAGACTAACCGTTATATATATTTTTCAATAAAAGAAAAATAAATATGAGGACTATTTTATTTTATCGTATTTATCCGTTCTGGCCAACATGAGGGTCATTCATTTGTATGGGTATTTGATCTTTGAAGTTGCCTTTTTCTTGTTCTTTTTCTCGTCCATTTTATTCTTTAAAATTACATTCCACTCATTTTGGGTGAGGCTATTACCACCCATCTAATATCTCACAAACACTTCTTTAAAAAAATAAAATAAAGATTTTTACTATTGTCTCACATCACATTTTTTTTTTTTAGCTACAATAATCAACAATTATTAATTAATTAATTATTCCTATCATCATTATCATTATCTCTCTCTAAAATTCGTCCTCAACAACACTTCCAAAATCCCCATTACAAACCCCCATTATACTTCTTTACAAAAAAACATAGCAACTGGGCACATTCATGCGAGGAGGAAGTTTTGCCAGGGAAAAAAAAAAAAAAAAAAAAAAAACAGAGCACCTTATACTCCTTTACGATCTGATAATTACAAACCATCAAGTTCATTTATATCACTATCAAGTTCATTTATACCACTAAAAGAAGCAAACCTTCAGAAAATAAAATAAAATAGAGCAACGTAACTAGGCAGATTAATTTTTGGTTAGCAAACCAGAAAAAAAACCACGTTTTAAATGTATTCAGCCATACGAAATTGAGTAGGAGCGAACAAACTCGGTTGTTCATAGCCGAGCATACATTCTTGGCTTATACGAATATTTCAAGTCCATAAATGTACATTTTCACGTAGTTGAGAAAATTGGTGCAAATAAATTCCGTCTCCAGCCTTGATAAAGGAGAATGATCACAATAGCTTGTCAAAGTAGAATTCGACTAGTATGAATATCTTTAGCAAAGTTAATAGAAATAAAAATATTTTTTGCCGTAAGTGCTTGCTCATTTTCATTTTGCATTGTGAATTATCATTCAAAAGGGAAAAATATTCTGATAATACATGACAGCAGCTAATGGTTGAATTTTTGTTGGCTATCGATCTGATTGCTTAGAAGAAATAGTGTCATTTTACATATTTAGTTGGACATTTAATCAAACATGTGGTAGGAGAAAGGATATGATGTCTTCAGTTACTTGCTTTTACTTGGATGCGTTTTGATTCAAGATATAAAGCATGTCAATATAACTTTAATCGAATATACGGATAAATGAGAGCACCTTTTACCCTTGGTTTTGTGTCTAGCAACATATTATATATGCAAGAACGGAAACTACAAGACAATTACTAAACACACGAATGAAAAGAAGCAAATCAACTAAGTTGAAATCCAACGGTAAAGGTTTCTGATCGAAAATTGAAAAAATAAGTATCTTTATTTTACAACAATATAGTGTATGTACACATCAGATTACTCTATGTAGAGACTAACTGCTATTTAAATTTTTCAATAGAAGAACATGATTATTAGGATTCTCTTTTTATTATTTTATTGTATAAATCCGTTTTGGCCAACAAGGGGGTCATTCATTTGTATGGGTAATAATCTTTCATCACACTTTGAAGTCTGTCTTTTTACTTTTTCTTTTTTTTTTCACTATATTCTTCAAAATTACATTCCACTCATTTTTGTACTACTCAAACTTTCATCTAAAATTAGATTTTTATCAATTTTTTGGACAAAAAATTCATGTTGGCAGTGGCAGAGGAAAAGGCAAAAAAGGGAGCAATTGCCCCCCACCATCCTAAAGTTTCAAATATTGCTATTTTACTATTACAATTACAACAAATACATGCATATTAACTAGTTTGCCTCCTTAAATTTTTAAAAGTTAACTATTAGTATTAATCATCCCTCTAATATTGAATAAAAATAATAGTAATACTAAATGTATTTTTCTAATTTTATTCTTCATAGCTCTACCCTTACATGTGGCACATAGATATTTAGTCCAAATAGCAAATTTTTCGTTCCAAAATTTGGCAGGACGATTATGTTAAAATGAATACGAGAGTAACATAAACTTTGAGTACCAAAATGAAACTAATTGAATGTTAAAGATCAAAATGATAGAATGAACAAGAAATCTTAATTCTCATTCATATAAAATTTTGGAAATACGATACAAAATAACAAACTTTGGCTAAAATAATTTTATGTCAATTTAAAAACAATAAAAATAAGGTGTTTCAACTTTTTAAATTCCCATCAACTTTTTATGTCAATTTAAAAGCAATACATATCACTCTCATCCAAAATTAAATTTCCATCAACTTTTTAAATAGAAAATTCAAAAGGTCAAGGACGGAAGAAAACGCAAATTAAGGGATGAATTGCCCCCACAACCCACTAAATTTTCAAAGGTGTTTTAACTTTAATTATTTGTATGCATTATTCCATTTTATCTTTTTAACAACCCTTTCAATTTACTTTATATTAAATCAGTGCATTATTGGACTTTATCTTTTTGACGAGCCACGACTCTCGAAGTTTTGGTCTTTCTTTATTTATCTTTCCAATATCAAAATCATAAAAATACGGATTTTTTTATTATTATTATCGTTATTTTTTATTTAACAAGAAATCTTAATTCCCATTCGTATAAAATTTTGGAAATGCGATACAAATTAACAAATTTTTGCCAAAACAATTTTATGTCAAATTAAAAGCAATAAAGATAAGGTGCTTTGTGCCAACTGATAAGAAATTATTGAGCTCTGTAAATAGCATCTCTCAAAATTTTATTGTTATGTTGGAATTTAGCATTTATATCCAGAGGGGTAAAAAAATAACTAAGAAGACTCTAATAATACTTTCTTACTAGCATACAACCCGTGTTGTGCACATGCATATGTGAAATATGTCATATTATGATTTTATTAAAAACATGGCGCACCATTATATATGTCAAAAAATTGTAAAAAATCATAGCATAATAATTTCAAATATATATGATAGCACGATGATAGGCACTTTTTACCATAACTTATGATAAATGCCTCTTTATTTTAACACGTTCTTGTTATATTTAAGGGAAATAATCCTTGAACCATTGCTCTACTAACTTTATCAATGATGTTGAACATAATACTCACTTGATGTTGTTACTATTATGCAGTAAATAATAATATAGTATAACTTTACACATGTACACAATCACTTAGACTTCTGAAATAACTATAATAATTTATGACTAACTGCTATATATATTTTTTAATAAAAGAAAATTGAATATTAGGATTATTTTATTTTATTATATTTATCGGTTATGGCCAACATTAGGGGGTCATTTATTTTTTTGGATATTTGAGCTTTGATCTCACCTTTGAAGTTGCCTTTTTCTTTTTCTCTTTCTTTTTCTGTTCACTGTATTCTTTAAAATTACATTCCACTCATTTTGGATGGGGCTATTACCACCCACTTAATATCTCACAAATACTTTTTTTTAAAAAAATTAAAGATTTTTATCAGTGTCACACATCACATTTTTTTTTGAGCTACAATAATCAACAATTATTAATTAATTATTCCTATCATCATTATCATTTTTTAAAATAAAATAAAATTAAGGGAGGTTTAAGTCTCTCCCTTAATCTTATAAATAAAGAAAAACCCTCCCCTCCCACTCCATGAGTGGGACTCTTGACCTCAAGGCAAGGATTGAGGTTGCCTATCACTAGGCCAACCCCTCTCCATCATCATTATCATTATCTCTCTCTAAAATTCATCCTTAACAACACTTCCAAAATCCCCATTACAAACCCACATTATACTTCTTTACAAAAAAACAAAGCAACTGGGCACCTTCATGCGAGGAGGAAGTTTTGCCAGGGAAAAAAAAAAAAAAAAAAAAAAAAAAGCACCTTATACTTCTTTACAATCTGATAATTACAAACTATCAAGTTCATTTATACCACTAAAAGAAGCAAACCTTCAGAAAATAAAATAAAATAGAGCAACGTAACTAGGCAGATTAATTTTTGGTTAGCAAACCAGAAAAAAAACCACGTTTTAAATGTATTCAGCCATACGAAATCGAGTAGGAGCGAACAAACTCGGTTGTTCATAGCCGAGCATACATTCTTGGCTTATACGAATATTTCAAGTCCATAAATGTACATTTTCACGTAGTTGAGAAAATTGGTGCAAATAAATTCCGTCTCCAGCCTTGATAAAGGAGAATGATCACAATAGTTTGTCAAAGTAGAATTCGAGTAGTATGAATATCTTTAACAAAGTTAATAGAAATAAAAATATTTTTTGCTGTAAGTGCTTGCTCATTTTCATTTTGCATTGTGAATTATCATTCAAAAGGGAAAAATATTCTGATAATACATGACAGCAGCTAATGGTTGAATTTTTGTTGGCTATCGATCTGATTGCTTAGAAGAAATAGTGTCATTTTACATATTCAGTTTGACATTTAATCGAATTTGTGGCAGGAGAAAGGATATGATGTCTTCAGTTACTTGCTTTTACTTGGACGCATTTTGATTCAAGATATAAAACATGTCAATATAACTTTAATCGAACATACGGGTACAAATGAGAGTACCTTTTACCCATTGTTTTGTGTCTAGCAATATATTATATGTGCATGAATGGAAACTACAAGACAATTACTGAACACGCGAATGAAAAGAAGCAAATCAACTAAGTTGAAACCCAACGGTAAAATTTTCTGATCGAAAATTGAAAAAATAAATACCTTTATTTTACATCAATATAGTGTATGTACACATCATATTATTCTATGTTGAGACTACCAATCTCACATAGGAAAAATGGATCCTCACAAAGCAATATATAAAATCTAGGAGCTACTCTAGCATATTGGTTTTGAAATTCATTATAGATAAAATTCGAAAACCAGCCAGAATTATGTTACAATGATAATAACATACCAATGATACGTTGGGCATGCATATTATAAGTATTTTCTAAAAGCATAGTACATCTTTAAGAGCATGATAGTATTATTAGTCTTGAAATTCATTTGCGCTTAATTTCTTTCTTCTGTTTTTTCTTGTTTCTTCATGCAATAGACTTGAAACAGATGAGAGAATTAGGTTTTAGTACTGCTTGAAAGTTTAAAAAAAAATGTGACACAGCAATTGAGGAACGAAAGAGGGAGAACTAATTACATTTCTGTAAGATTAACTGCAGACAGTGTTTGAACAAAAATATTAGTAAAAAATGTACGCAGACAACTATACAATAGCCTCATTTTTTACCTAACATGTATAGTAGGAACAGGGCTGGCATAAACTGCCGTTCATGCTCCAGTAAGTGGAAGTGGGAGTGAAAAAATAACAGGAAAAATAGAACAAATTAAGAATTATTTTGACGAAACCTTTGCATTTACCTTTGAAGCCCGAGACAAATTAGACTAGAAATAACCAGAAACAAGATCCGTAACCAATCTGAAAATAAGAAGTCTCAACTATCCAACAAAGTAAAAACAAAAGCATATATAGCGAGCTAATCATGAGCAACACTATTATGATTAAGGGCAACAAAATTAAAAACAACCTCGATGTCCCTCAAAAGCAACTGAATATCTGAATGAATGGACCCAAATTCATTAAGGCACCCTAGGAGCACCAATCTAAGCTACTAGAGCGAGCCCCTCCGCAATTGACAACAACTAAGCCATAAGAACAAAAAACACGTCTTCCTTATGCACTGAAGCAACTAGGAGCAGGCCACGTTTACTATCTCTCATGCAACAAGCAGTACCCAAGCCTGAGTAGCCAGCCAAAAGATAAGCATCAGATTTAACCTTCACCGAAGGGAGACGCAGAACACCCATTAGGGTGGACGAAATCAATTGCCTCTGCTAATAATCCATCCGGGCATTTATATCCTCAAAAACCCATCTACTCCTATCCTGCCAAACACTACAACAAAACATACCGAAAATCCCAAACAGAGACTCATCCCCCATCTTCAAAACCTGTAACACATCAAAAATATCAAGCCGATAATGATCTCAAAGACATCTGCCAACTAATCCAAAAGCCATGCATCTTTTTATCTTCAAACCAGTAATGTATACAACCTGCTAGTTAAGGAAATTAAAGGCACTGCCACTTACAAAGACCATTCAACCTATTAATCAAGACAATTTATTATAACGTAGCTATTGGCACTTCGTATAATATGCTCTAGCACTCAAAATGAGTCACAAAATCCGTAAGCATCACAAAAGATTATGGTAAAATGCCCCCTAAATATTATTTGGGAGTGCTAAAGTACTTTCCTAGAGTGCCAATACCCACACCTTTTTTGTATTTTGTCAAGCAATGTTGTATGAACAAAGTACTTATCATCAAAAAGTTTGAACGTATCCTGATATTTGGCTACTACTTTTACATATAGTCAAAAGATTTCAGAATTGTAATTGAAATTGTTAAATATTATATTAGCTGTATATTAGTTGTTGTCAATGTCAACAATTCTACACTACACCATTGTCAAGTGTACACACACCACCACCATCATTGTCAACCTCATTGTCAAATATACACACCACCATTGTCAAGTGTTCACACCACAATTCATGTATATATATATATCCTTATGCTATTGTATAGAAAACATATCAATGAAATCAATATTCATTTCTCTCTTTAACTTTCTACATGGTATCAGAGCATAAGTGAGAAAAACCCTATTATAATCTTGTGTCCGCTGTGTTTCTACTCCAGCGTGTAAACTCTAGCCGTCGCGTATCAAAAAAAAAAGTTACTGTTCATCCGAGCACTGTTCACGCGCGCTACTGTTCATCCGAGCTACTGTTCATCCGAGTTACTGTTACTGTTCACACGCGCTACTGTTCATCCGAGTTACCGTTCACGAGTTACTATTCATCCGCGTTTTCAAATCCACTTTTTCCAGATCGTCTCTCTAAGATCTGTGTTCTAGCATATTTTTAATCTATTCCCAGCATTAGTTTGGTGGTATTTTGGCTTATACTACAAGACTCTAATGGGTACTCCAAGCGAAGAATCAATCCTTACGCTTTCGGTATCTGCCACTAAATATGCTGAGTTCCTGCAATTTCAAGAGAACAAGCGGTCCATCTCCAATGCTTATGTAAATCAAACTGGTAACCCTATTGCCTGTATCTCTCAATCATCATCTCTTGGATCTTGGGTTCTTGATTCTGGTGCTTCTAACCATATGTTTGGTAACAAGAATTTGTTCTCTTCTATTACTTATTCTGATTCATTGTCTACTATTACCTTAGCCGATGGCTCTCAAACAAAAGTTAAAAGCTTTGGACAGGCCAAACCCTTGCATACCTTGTCTTTAAATTCTGTTCTTTTTGTGCCTGGATGTCCTTTCAATTTGATTTCAGTTAGCAAATTAACCCAAACCTTGCCTTATTCTGTTACCTTTGTTGCTAATTCGGTTCTTGTGCAGGAGCAGAGTACTGGGAAGTTAATTGGAGTAGGACATGAGTACCGTGGTCTATACTACCTCACCCTACCATCAACCCCTGTAGCCTGTGTTGCTAGTGATCCACCTGCACTTCTTCACCAGCGTTTAGGCCATCCCAACCTACAAAAACTACAAAAGATGGTGCCGAGTCTTTCTCGTGTGTCATCTTTAGAGTGTGAGTCTTGTCAGTTAGGAAAACACATTCGTAATTCTTTTCCCAGTCGTGTTAATAAACAAGCAGATTCACCTTTTTCTCTAGTTCATTCTGATGTATGGGGTCCTAGTCGTGTCAAGACAACTTTGGGTTTTCAATATTTTGTTACTTTTGTTGATGATTTTTCCCGATGCACTTGGTTATTTTTAATGAAAAATCGTTCCGAGCTATTCTCCATCTTTCAAACATTTTGCTCAGAAATTAAAACCCAATTTGGCGCCACTATTCGTACTTTTCGTAGTGATAATGCACGAGAATATTTTTCTGCCCCCTTCCAATCCTTTATGACTTCTGAGGGCATACTTCACCAATCTTCTTGTGCTCATACTCCTCAACAAAATGGAGTGGCTGAACGGAAAAATAGACACTTGATTGAAACTGCTCGTACTCTCCTTATTCACAATCACGTTCCCCAACGTTTTTGGGGAGACGCAGTTCTCACTGCTTGTTATTTAATTAATAGGATGCCATCCTCAGTTTTAGAAAATCAGGTACCTCATTCTCTGTTATTTCCCACCCAGCCTCTCTATTCTGTCCACCCCCGTGTCTTTGGCTGCACTTGTTTTGTTCATGACCTCACTCCTGGGAAAGATAAGTTACATGCCAAATCTCTCAAATGTATCTTTTTAGGATATTCTCGCTTACAAAAGGGTTATCGTTGTTTTTCCCCAGACCTTAAACAATACCTTATTTCCGCAGTCGTCACCTTCTTTGAGACAACACCCTTCTTTCCCTCTTCAGAGCATGCTACGTGTCCTATTGATATTAGTGAGTCTCCCGTATCAAACGTTAATCCTATTCCACAAGTTGTGTGCTTTCCTGATCCTGTGGCTCCTGCTGCAACCTCGCCACCTCCTCTACTTACCTACCATCGCCGACCTCAATTTAGATCTGTTGAGAACCCCACCACCGAGCCTACTACTGAGACTATATCCGAGCCTATCCCCCCATCACCGGATCCATCGGCCTCATCTCCTACTCCAGTTGCGCCTCCGGTTTCGGCTCCTGACCTGGATCTTCCTATTGCCGAACGCAAAGGTATTCATTCTACTCGTAACCCTCATCCCATTTATAATTTTGTGAGTTATCATCGTTTATCTCCATAATATGCTGCCTTTGTATCGTCTTTGTCTCCTGTTTCTATACCTAAAAATGTAGGAGCCGCACTTTCTGATTCGGGTTGGCGTCAGGCTATGGTTGATGAGATGTCAGCCTTGCATTCGAGTGGCACATGGGACCTCGTGCCTCTTCCTCTTGGAAAATCAACAGTGGATTGTCGTTGGATTTACACTGTCAAAGTTGGGCCCGATGGAAATATTGATCGTTTGAAAGCCCGATTAGTTGCCAAAGGGTATACCCAGATCCATGGGCTTGATTATGGTGACACATTCTCTCCAGTTGTTAAAATGGCCTCTGTTCGCTTATTTCTTTCTATGGCCGCCATTCATCAATGGCCTCTCTATCAGTTAGATATCAAGAATGATTTCCTCCATGGTGAATTGCAAGAAGAAGTTTATATGGAGCAACCTCCTGGGTTTGTTGCTCAGGGGGAGTCTAGATCTCGATTGGTGTGTCGCCTCCGACGTTCTTTATATGGACTTAAACAGTCCCCACGGGCTTGGTTTGGGCGATTCAGTTCAGTTGTTCAACAATTTGGAATGACCCGAAGCGATTCTGATCATTCAGTGTTTTATTGCCACTCGCCCTCCAACCGATGCATCTATTTGGTTGTGTATGTGGATGACATTGTGATTACCGGAAATGACCAGGAGGGTATACAGAAACTTAAGCAACATTTGTTCCAACACTTTCAGACAAAAGATTTGGGCACACTCAAGTACTTTTTGGGAATCGAAGTTGCTCAATCCCAACATGGCGTATTTATCTCCCAGCGAAAGTATGCCCTGGATATCTTAGAAGAAACAGGCATGTCCAACTGCAAACCCGTTGAGACTCCGATGGATCCGAATGCTAAGCTTCTACCTAATCAGGGGGAGCCTTTACCAGACCCGAGTAAATACAGGAGACTTATTGGTAAACTTAACTACCTCACGGTAACACGTCCTGATATTGCGTTTCCGATGAGTGTTCTCAGTCAATTTCTAAGTACTCCATGTGATAGTCATTGGGATGCAGCTATTCGTATTCTAAAGTATATCAAGAGAGCTCCAGGTAAAGGCTTGTTATATGAAAACAAAGGGCATACTCAGGTAATTGGCTATTCAGATGCTGATTGGGCAGGCTGTCCGTCCGACAGACGCTCAACTACTGGATACTGCATTTTTGTTGGAGGTAATCTCGTGTCTTGGAAGAGCAAGAAACAATCCGTTGTTGCTCTATCCACTGCTGAAGCAGAATATCGAGCCATGGCTAAAGCAACATGTGAACTCATATGGCTGAAACAATTACTCCAGGAGCTACAATTTATAGAGATTCAGCAAATTAAGTTAATATGTGATAATCAAGCAGTTCTCCATATTGCCTCTAATCCTGTCTTTCATGAGAGGACCAAGCATATAGAGATTGACTGCCATTTTATTCGAGAGAAGATTCTTTCAGGGGACATTGCTACTGGTTATGTTAAGTCAAATGATCAACTAGCAGATATATTTACCAAGTCTCTCACAGGTCCTCGAGTCAATTATATTTGTAACAAGCTGGGAACATACAACTTGTACGCTCCAGCTTGAGGGGGAGTGTTAAATATTATATTAGCTGTATATTAGTTGTTGTCAATGTCAACAATTCTACACTACACCATTGTCAAGTGTACACACACCACCACCACCATTGTCAACCTCATTGTCAAATATACACACCACCATTGTCAAGTGTTCACACCACAATTCATGTATATATATATATCCTTATGCTATTGTATAGAAAACATATCAATGAAATCAATATTCATTTCTCTCTTTAACTTTCTA
Organism: Lonicera japonica; assembly: GCA_021464415.1. Lineage (NCBI taxonomy): Eukaryota > Viridiplantae > Streptophyta > Magnoliopsida > Dipsacales > Caprifoliaceae > Lonicera > Lonicera japonica. The sequence goes on from JAKCWG010000895.1 coordinate 67,470, forward strand.
CAGAAATCAATAAATTGACCAAAGAATGTAACTGCAAATATTTGAAATTGTAATTTTTAAAATTACAATTCTATGCACCCAAACACACCCTTAGAGTCCATTTGGATTGAGGGAATGGAATGGAAAGGAAGTAGTTAATTAGGAGGGGAAAGAATGGAATGGAATGGAAAGAAATGAGTTTAATTTTATTATTCTTTTTTTTTTTGGTAGGAAACAAAAATTTTATTCCAAAAACAAGGAAAGACATTACAAAGATAGCCAAGATTCAAAAACAAGGAAAGACATTAATTTTATTATTATTTGCTAGCTAAGGATGGAAAAGAAAACAATGGAAGCAACTCGTTTGGATAAAAAGAAGAAAAGAAAGGAAAGGAATGTGATTTAAACATTGTTAGCAAATTAAGATTAAATTTGGAATTATGGGTAATAATTCATTAAAATCTTCTTTTTTTCCCCTCCTAATCCTCCCAATATTGGAAGGAAATAAAATAAGGAATAGAGGGGATTGACAATCCCTCCTCCGATTCCCCCCATCTCTTTTCCATTCCCTTCATAAATCAAAACAAACAAGTTATTTGTAATCACTACTACTCTTTTCCTTTCCTACCCGTTCCCTCGGTCCAAATGGACCGTTAATATTCAATCTATTATTTCCTTCAGTGTTGTTCTCTGCTAAAATGTGAAGGAGAATTCTTTAATTCAATAGTAAGTCTAGTTCTTTTATAACACGAGATCCAATAAATTTAAAAATGACATAACGAAATAAAAAAATATAAAAATTGCTGTAGCAGAAAGTTATGAAATGGGCAAATCATGGTTAAGCAAGCAATAAACACTTAATAGAGAAAAACACTCAATACAAAAAAACCCCGGGGAGGAGAATGACAAGAAATGAAATAAATTCAAAACAACTGCCAAAAATAGAAAATCGCAAAGATCATGGGATCATGCAGTGTTGATGCTAAGAATCATGTGGGTTTGATCTCTGTCAAATCCTTGTTCTACATAAAAAATAAATAAAAAATTGATGAAGTGAAAAAATAACTACATAAGTAGTTCATAACATTTATAATAAAGAAAATGTGTACCTAGAGTCCTGCCTCTCCATTCATTAACAAGGAAGGTGGTAATTAGATGATTGTGACGTTAGGGACACGCTGGATTATGTAAGAGTCTTCTCCTCGAACTTTATTGCTAAATGCCTCGGGCATATTTTCAAACCTCAATTCTACACATGGCCCAATCGGGCCCAAAGTCGTCACTTAAACAATAATAAAGCCCAAACCATGGGCCTACTCTCAAGACAATTCATCTAGAGGATAACTAAGGAAGTCTCCTACTCAACTAAACAGCTACACAAGATAAAAGCATAGCGCATTAATCGCTGGACGGGCTACGCAGATAAAAGATTTATACATATATATATTTAAACAACAGCCAATTTTTCTTTTTGTTAAAATACATTACCATTTAAGAGAACGGAAGGGAACAGAAGGGAACCTATCAACCATCATAAGCAAACCCATCTTTCATTCCTGCCATTCACACTAAGCATTTTTTTCTTAATCTTATCTAGGACTTTCTTTCTCTTTTCTTTCTATTGTAGCTTATTTCTTTCTTTTTTCTAAGCAGCTTTTTATCGTTGCTTGAAATAAATGGATAGTTTTGTATGGATGGGAACCTTGGCTCCAATCTTGTTGTTGTTAGTGAACCTAATGACTATGTTTCATGTGAATTTGCATTACGCTAGTAGTCTAGTATAATATATATATATATATAATTCAAAAAATGAATGCCTAGACGCTCAAATGCTCAATGGCCACCCTAGGTTCACCTATTGCCTTTTAGAAAATTGGGTTATAAACTTACCTGTACCTCTTCTTCCTAGGAATGCTTTCTTCACTAGCAACTGCCAACTTTCTTCTCTGTTTAGGAACCGCAGTTGATGCAGAAAAGCATTTGGATCAATGCGAAAAGCCACATCCTTCTTACGCGTAGTGAGCAATATTTTTCTACCAGTGTCTCCATCTGGAAAGGTTTGTCGTAAGGTGTTCCAAACATCATAGGAACAAATGTCATCAAGAACCACCAAACATTTTTTCTGCTGTTGGGTCTCATAAAGTAGCTTTACTAATTCTGCATCTGTCATTCTTTTGATCACTGTCATCCCTTCTGGAAAACGTTTGATTAGGATTTCTTTTAAAACATCCGTCTTTTGCCAGTTCTGACAGATACAAAGCCAAGCCAAACTATCAAAGTGGCATCTAATGTCGGGGTGATGATAAAGCAAGAGTGGCTAGAGCTTCATGTCTTCATCAAATCCCACAAAATCCTCTTCGATAACATGGGAATAAGACCTCCTTAGCAGATTTAGTCTTTCATGACTAGAGCTCGGACCTTCTCCTCTTTCAGTTACAGCTCTTATGCCATAACCTTGCAAGCTTGCAGTGAGTTTGCTGATTTTGATTTTGAAACTGTCTATCTTTGAGCCAACTGTGTAGACGGCGATTCCTTCATTGAAGATGCAAGCAAATCTCAAGATGACGTTTCTTATATCTCTTCTTCTCCTCCTGGACGAGACCTTGAAGGCGAAAAATTCAAGCACTTCCTCAGCATCGTAAGCGACTTACCTTATCTCTATCACCAAGTTTTGGAGAGTCTCGCTCTCCTCTTGTCTTCCATCTACATCTTTTAAGAAGCAACGCATCCGCCTCAGTTCTGCTTGAAGTTCTTCAAGTTGTCCGCGCACTTCACATGTGAATCTTGCTTCTTTGATCAGCAGCTCTCCAGCTCTTTCAACAAAGAACGTAACAACGTACTCAGCCATTTTGATTAGTGAAAATTGAAATTATTATGTTTGATGCAATATCTGATGAGCTCATCGATCATTTCATTCAAAAAAGTGACGGGTCATCTAAGCTAAAAAGAAAGTGAGATACAACTCAAACATGGAGTACCAAAATGAAACGAATGGAATTTTAAAGACAGAAATGAGAAAACAAGCAAATTTTAAGGGATAAAATGTCAATTATCCATTTGTAGCGTAGTGATTTACGAGGAAAGTGCTTACTTGGTGCGTTCAAATTTATTTAGTTGTATTATTATCTTAACAATGTGTGGAAGGATCCATCAAAGAGGCTCAATAAATGCCAAGGCGAGGGTGATTCATTTATATACGTAATTGATCTTTCACATTTTTCAGGTTTGTCTTCTTTTTTCATTTCGGTAAGTCAGATATCATTTTTATTTAAAATTAGATTTGTATCTATTTTGGACGCAAAATTCATATGGACAATGGTGGTGGGAAACAAACTAGGGGAACAATTAAACCCAACCACCCGACCCCCCCCCCAAAAAAAAAAAAACCACACGCACAAAAATTCAAAAATTGCTATTTTACAATTAAAATTATTTTTCAAATTTACAAATATATGCATATTAGTTAAGTGTGCCTCCCATACATTTTTAAAGCTAACTGTTAGTATTAATCGCCCACCTAATATTGAAATAAAATAATATGAGTATTAAATTCTTAAAAAAAATTTGCCAAAACTGTAGTAATTTAGAATTAAACTTGCCCCATTTAAAAAAATCTACAGCTCCAGCCTTGCATGTGGCACATGAATATTTAGTTCAAAAATTGGATATTACGTCAAGCAAATGAATTTTTCATTCAAAAAAATTGACAGAACATCTAATTTAAAATGAAACTAAGAAGCAACTCAAATTTTAAATACCAAAATAAAACAAATGAAAATTTAAATATCGAAATGAAAAAATAAGTAAACTTTGGCTAAATTCTATTTAGAATTCAGGGTTGGGCATGGTTTGAGAACCAAACCGATATTTTCAGTATGGATAAAATACAAACCGATCTCGAACCGAAATTATGTCAGGAACCGAAACAACGGTTTGGTATTTAACTAGGATCGGTAAAACCGAAAGCTTACTCAAACCCATAACAAATTAACAATTACTGAAGCTTACTCAAATAGTCAAACCCAAATAATCTTTCTTTATGCATAACAATGATAGCATAACAACATGAAATTTCAAATCTACATAATCTAGTCTCAAATCTCAATAATCTTTATTATGCATAACAATGATAACATAACTACATAATCTAGTCTCAAATCTCAACAATCTTTCTTTTTCCCAAATTCCGAGTGCATAATTTCATATTAGGAATAACTTAAACTTTGAAATAAAATGAAGTTTGAGGGCTTACCTTGCAGATCTCGGGAGAGGCACGGCCGGTGGTGGTGGTGGTGGTGGTGGTGGTGGTGGAGGATCGGAGGCGTAGGCTAGAGCTAGAGGAGAGGATGTAGTGCCGTGAGAGACGAGAGTGAGAGACGGGACTCGGGAGTGTGAGAGTGAGAGTTTTGAGAGGAGAGGCACGACTGGTAGTGGTGTATCGGAGGCCGGTGGTGGTGGTGGTGGTGGTGGTGGATCTGTGCCGTGGCCAAGAGACCAGGGAGTGAGAGACGGGAATGTGAGCGAGAGTGACTGAGTGGGAGTCGGTTTCAGAAGAGTCTGAGAGTTTTGAGATGTGAGTGAGCTTTGAGAGGAGAGAGATACACTGATAGTATGAGATTTGGGCGTGGCTTTTGGCTCAAAACGAGTGTATGACTCTGAATTTATTTTATTTTTTAATTCTATATATTAAAAAAAATGGTTCTGTTCAGTTAAACTGAACTGAGTTTTATAATCGTTTTCGAATTAGTTTTGAATCTAAATTTTGGTTCGCGATTTTTATCAGTTCGGTTTGGTATTTTATTCACGGGACAATTAGACATAAATGTTCATTTCAATAATCAAATAAGTATATATAAATGATGCTTACAAATTAATTATGTAAATTAAGGATGTCATACAAAAAAGATATTTATACTCTTTTCTTATAGCATCTCAAGTCTCAATAAAAATTGGTGCTAAATATGTTTAGCACCAATCTGTTTTAGCATCATTTGTGGTAAAACATTAGTACTAAAATGATTTTAGCACCATTACAAAACAAAGAATAACAAAATTGGTTCCAATTAATATAATTAAATTACAAGACAAAGGCAAAGCCAAATTACTAAATCACACTTGACAATCTCCTTTCTCCCACAAGCGCACCGTCCTGGACTTCTCCGGTGGAGACTACGGCGGCAATATCAATGGCAGAAGCACCGGCGGTGGAGGTGGCAGTGGCAGCGATGGTGATAAGAACAACGACGAGTCGTGACCACGGCAGCTTTGAATTCACCATTGTTGTTATTATTAAGTACATATGTAGAATCAAATTCGAAAAGTCGGCCGTATTTTACAGTCTTTGTTGAAGACATAGCAAAGCCACCTAAAGAACTCCTCCGTGACTTCCATTTTCTACTATTACCCCCAACTTTCTCCTTCCAGAAATTATTATTATTAATTACAAATTATCAATTGACATAAGAGAAAGAATTTGATGATTTGATCCAGTTTCATGATGATTCACCCATTTAAATTTGAAGAAGAAAAAGAATAAGAATGAAGAAGCTCTATGTTTTTCTATATAATTTTGGTATTATGTAAAAAGCAATTAGAATACGATCCGATCCAATCCAAAGCAAAGAGAAAGAGAGAAGACGGGCTAAGAGAGGGGGTATTTTTGTCCATCAACATTTATTATTTTCCTTAAAATAAAATAATACTATGAAAAGTGTCTTTATTGTAAAATCAAATTATGAAATTAGTACTGCTTCCCTTTATTAAATATGAATCCGTCCTTAGAGTTATAAAATATTACGGATCAAGGCTTTATAACCCATTATCTCTTTATTCACTCGGTTCGGGTTTTTTCAATTCGATTTTCAATTTTTCAATAAAAAATGACAGCCCTAATTTAAATGCATTATTTTTGACAATTTTTGACGCCGAGTCTTTGATGACCATTTCAACTTATTTTATGTTAAATCAATGTATAATTCAACATTTTCTTTATGACGAGGAGCTTTCACGCATGTTTCATTACTTTCGAAGTCTTTTTCATATACATATTAGGTCCTTTTGTTTGTCTTTTCTTAAATCTTAAAATATACATATATATATATATATTTAACGAGATAACATAATTCTCTTTTATATAAATTTTTTGGGATACTATTGCTAAGGTAATAATAATTTAATGAAGTAATTTCATGTTAATTTAAAAACAATGAAGATAGTGCGATGTGCTATGATAAATAACTATTGCTCTAACAATAACATCTCTCAAAATTTTATTCTTTTCTTGGAGTTTTGCATTTATATCTATAAGGGTAAAGAGATCAAAACTACAAGCATCTCTAGCAATATTATCTTACTATCATACAATCCGTGTTATTCATGGAAGTATATAAAATATGTCAAATTATAATTTTAATAAAAATGTATCAAGTGTGTATATATATATGTGTGTGTGTGTCTAAGAGTGGTAACGAAGGCTCTGCATATCATGCCATCTGGGACAATCTGGAGCCCCATCCTGTTTTCGTATTGTTGCCAATGATCCGCAGGGTCAGTGGTTCCATCGTAGCATTCTAGCGCTGGGAGTCTAAATTCTTTGAGAACCAGGCAATTTTGAATGTGATTTACAAAAGGAGATCTAGAGTCCCTAACTAGAGCTGCTGTTGAGTTACCTGTCAGACGACCCACGGTCTTCATCATTTTTGCCATTTGGGCCTCCATCTTTGACATCAGTCTTTTCTCGACTTCTTCGACCGACTCTTTACGAGAGATCCTATCAAAAACGGATCCCCTAGGTCTAACTTCTACCTCTCGCCCTGGTATTTGGGCTGACGGGAGAGGAGATAGGCTTACGCTTGGGCTCCGATATCGCAAAGCTTCGTCTGAGCGCCTCTCACAAATCACGTTAATCCGTGGGTCCCTTACTGGTGGGGGAGGAGGCGAGGCAGAAATTTCTTCATAAGAGGTCTCCCTAGTAGAGCTGGAGTGGTGGGATTCAAGCTCGGCAGTTCTGCTGCAACTCGTCCCAAATCTTCTGCCACGGTCTCCGAATCTTTCTGACTGGGACTCGTGGAAAGATTGGGTGAGCATTAGCAGAAGCGGAGACTGAAAATGACTTGCTTCTTGAGCTAGCTCGGGGACTCTTTCTTTGGGCTAAGAGTCTGTCAATTTGGACTTGAAGAGCAGCTTGTTGCTCTTGTAGAGCCAGTATGGGGTCTGGCTGAGTTCCTCTAGAAGACATAATAAATTTTGGGTGCTTTCGTACCTTTATGAGAAGTGTGTGACTTTGAGAAACTGTCTTTCCCACAGACGGTGCCAACTGATGGTGTCAGAATCTAGAAATAGATAATTAACCAATCAACAAGTGAATATCAGTGAATATAAAAAAAAATGCGGTACAATAATGAACACAAGACATTTTTTTTTCAAGGTAGGTTCCCCCGGTAGCGCTTATGATAATCCGGCAGTACGTCCTCCTTTTGTGTGTGCTTGCTTTATATTAGCTCAAAGGCAATTAACTCGGATGATAATACAAGCAACCAATATCTCTCTATAATTTTCTTAATTCTATTTATAAATATAGAATTAGGATTACAAATATTTCAAGAAGATAAAAATATATTTATGAGAGAAAGTGTGTAAGGGTTGTTGGTATTTTTTAGGGTATGAAAAGAGAGAGTATTGACTCTTCTATTTTTTGGGTTTATATCTATTGGAAGAGAAGGATGGATTTTGGAAGAGAAGAATGGTGTTGGATGAGAAGAAGGATGTGTTTTTGTTGTGTTTGTTGTGTGAATGGTGGGAGGTATTTATAGGTAAATGGAGAATGGCAAAAAGGGTAAATTTGATAAAAATGAATGGCATAAGGTAATCTTTGGTGGAGGTAGGTGAGGTAGGTGAGATGTGGTAGGTGTGGTAGGTGAGGAGGTAAAAATGAGATTTTACCGGGAGTAAAAATGAGATTTTACCGGGTGTAAAATTGAAATTTTACCGGAGGTAAAAAATGTTGAAAATTACCTTTGTAGGCCAATAGTAAAATTAGTATTTAACCCCATCAGATTTGATTATAAGATATTGGAATTCGAAGCACATGTGACGCGTGTGAAATGTTATACTTGATAAACAATTTTAAAATATGTGATTGTATTTGTTCAACGGGTAAAGATGTACTTTTCTAGTTTTATTATCTTTATAGGCTCGAATTTCTTATTAAGAATAATTTTATTGACTTTGCGCGTATCAAGGATATTTTGGTAGTTAAATAGGGACACCAAAAATAATCAATATTGCACATAATTAATAACATTGAGGGATTGAGATAATGAAACCTATTATTCATTATTACTAGCTAATAATTTTGTAACCCAATAGCATCCTCTATGCCCTTGAAAAAAAGAGGTCCCATGTGACGAGCATCTCCAACACGCTTTTTAAAGGATTAAATTACAATTTTATTGAAGAGTTATGTTAGCAAAATTCACTCCAACAGAAGTAGCCAAATGAAATTTCCAATTTGAAGAGTTTTTCTCACTCTTCAAATATGAAGAGTGATGAAAAAACTCTTCAAACATACTTTTCAATATTTTATTAATATGACTTTGTGCTAATTTAATATTTTATTAATTTAAAACTTGTATGTACATTAATTAAGAAATAAAAATTAAAATAATAATATATTTGAAGAGGCTCTTGGAGCTCATTCAAAACATTCTTTAGCTTTTCAAAGTGTCATATAAGTCAACAAAATTATTTTTGTAAAGTCATTTTTGAAATGGTGGTTGGAGATGCTCTAAGTTACCCCCTTTTCTTTTTGTTTTCTAAAATCACCTTCTTTTCTTTCCACACCCCATCCCCCTCCCCTTTAGAGCACCTAACAAATGGTGTAGCTGGGGATTGCATTTTCTCTTTATCTATAACAATTTCTTCAGTATCATGGGCTATTCAGAGAGGATGAGTGCTACTACTAGTGCGACAAACAACGCTAAATAAACGATTAAGTTATCTTCACTGGTGTTTCCTTTTAATTGATTTATATCTCATGTATCCATGGGACTTTTAATAAATTTAAATGTACATGGCGATCAAGGGCGGATCCATAATTTCAATCGGGAGCTGGAATGGACGAGTACTAAAAAAAATGCTTGTAACAGCATTCAAACCTTGGCAAAAACTCAATTTATACCTTTGCCCAACCACCAAACCATTATTCAGTAAATTAAGCTTCTCTCTTTAAATTATATATGTTAGTAGCAAAAACATTGCATATATGTATAATTAATCTAATATCATATATAAATAAAAAAATCCCAAAATTCTCGGGTCAGCTCCTGCCCACCCATCAACCCTATGTAGGTCCAATCAAGGTGGCGATATAATTGTGTCGATTGAAAAGTCATAAATAAAATCTTTAGAAAATTAGTCTCAAGAACAGTATCTAGAGTGACCCATCTTTTTGATGTTAGTACGTACTAACTTATGACTTTTGAATTGATGATGAAATTTTGTAGAAAGGACAATAGATTTAAGATTTTATAATTTTTGTTAACATGTGTATTTCCCAATGTAACCATGGTCATTTTTTTCAACAAGCAAGATTGATAGTTTTGAATAAACAAAAACGAGTACCGTTGGTTCTTTTTTTTTTTTTTTGGTGCATAAGGGAGCCTACACTGCTCAACTATATAAATAAATATATATATATATATATATATTTATTTATCTGTATGAACAACCTCACTAACGGAGGGAGGGAATTACATCGAACCAAAAGGTCCCTAGTTGAATACAAGAATTTCTACCAAGTCTAGTCGAGGCCAGCCCTGGGGCAGGATAGACAGGGCTATCGCCCAGGGACAAAAGTGAAGAGGGGCACCAAATCCAATTACCATCTTCATCCCGTAAGCTAATACCACCCCCCGCCCATCCATGAAGCCTCCATCAACATTAAGTTTAAAATAGCCGGTGGAGTTGAATCATGCAGATGAAGAGTTGAATTATCTCGCCCACAATTTAATAGATTTATGAACTTAATATTATACATGAATTAAAATTCTTGGCAAAAATAAGTATATTTTTTTATACAAGCGCCGATCTATAAAACCCCTGCATGTCGGGGGAAGTAGGATCTCGAACAAATAAAATTCATTCTTTTTTTTTTTTTTTGGGTTATAAATACCATGAAAAGTTTTGAAGATGATTATCAGAAGTGTAGAGGTAGACATGAAAGTAAAGAAAATCCAATCTCTTACATGAAAAGCTAATGCTATTTTAACTGGCATGTGATATTGTGTCACATTTATTAATGCTTATTTTGTTTGATATCTTTCTTTTTTCATAAAAGAGATGCGTACTACAAAATTTAAACTCTCATTGACGATGAACATTAAATTTTAACTCTAGCTTGTTTAGTATTTATTAAGTTTTCTATATTGAAATGGCACATACATCAAGTATACATTGTTGCAACTAGTTGCATGGCTCGTGATAGCTATGGTAAGTGGTTATGGGATTCTTGTCAAATTAAGCTGGGAAAGATTAATGTTGATATAGCCGAGCTTCAGGCGATTACAGTTGGCATGAAAATGATGGAAAAGAAGCTAGCAGAAAATCATTATTGTGTAACATTTATTAATGCTTATTTTATCCTGTATTTTACTTTTTCATAAAAGAGAGGCACACAACAAAATTTAAAATATTATTGACTATGTACATTAAGTTTGAACTCTTGTTTAGTATATATTTATTTTTTATATCGAAATTGTACATACATTAAAGCCTCGTTTGATTCGGTTATTAGGGTCAGTGGGATTAATAATATCAGTATTAATAGTACTGGACTATTAATCCTGGTATTAATTTAATACCAATACCCTGTTTGATTCGTGCAGTATTAATACTGGGATATCCCATATTGATGTTAATATCATGTTTGATTCTGTAACTTATATACAGGATTATATTTTGGAAAAAAAAAAATTTAAAAAGTTTTTTTTAAAAAAAAAAAAAGATAGAAAAAAAAACTTAATTTTTTTTTAAAAAAATTAAATAATTTTTTTTTAAAAAAAAAAAAGAAAAAAAATTAAAAGTTTTTTTAAAAAAAAAAAATTTAAAAATTTTAAAAAAAAAATTATAATAATAATAATGTAGTAATAGTGACGTTTTTGAAAATATATGGTTCATTTTTTTTTTATCCTGGATAAACAATACCACACCCCCCATGGTATTAAATTATACCACAAAGAGTGATATTAAGTTAGTACCGGTATTAGTAATCCCAACATATTTGCACGAATCAAACAAGGTATTATAAAAAAAGTGGTATTAATAATCCCATCCCACTTTTTAATACCCGAATCAAACGAGGCCTAAATGTACATTGTTGCCACTACTCGAGTGGCTCACGATAGCTATGCTAAGTGGTTATGGGATTCTCGTCAAATTAAGCTGGGAAAGATTAATGTTGATATGGCTGAGCTTCCGGCGATTAAAGTTGGCATGAAAATGATGGAAAAGAAACTCACATAAAATCACAAACGGATCCCCCGGGGGGGGGGGGGGGGGGGGGGGGGGGTTTGCACAGGTAGACTATAGCCCACCCCAAGGACAATCAAACAGTGATAATAGTAGCCTAGCTAGGTTAAATGATAAGCTCAGCCTTCTTAAAGTTTTACTGGCCCAATGCTGTGCACATTGCTAATATTTCTCTTCATTGTTTGACAACCTACTCCTTCCTATTCGTAATAATTAAAAATAAAATAATTCTACCAAACAATTAACTTTGAAAACCATTTATGAGATTAGTATAAGTACATAAGTATCTCCATTGATTTTTGCTATGCTTGAGTGAAAAATTTCTTAAGACTATAATAAAAAATATATATTAATGTTTATTATAAGAATATTGGGTCTCGTAATAAATGTGTGTCCTAAGGGCACATATTACGGACCTATCCTAAAATTCTGGATCCGCCCTTGTAGAAAATCATTATTAAGATGGGCTTAACCGATGTATTCAATTGGCGCACAAGCATGGTAGTTGATTCCCTTTTCTTGTTCCATGTCATTTAAGACTCTGTTTGGCTGGTTAGGACTTGGTTCATTTCCATTATATTTTTGATTCAATTCGTTTAATTGAGTCTAGTTCGAGAGTTAAAACGGATTAATTTTTTCATGAAATTGGTGAAAATAATCTCTATAACGAGTAGATCTTCTCAAAATTTCATCAAAAAAATCAAACCAAAAGTGAGCGTAATAGAAATTTGATACATATTTATTTTTGGCTGTTAAAATTTTAGATGGTCTTCTCACTCACTTTTAGATTGAATCTTCTAATGAAATTTTGTGGAAGTGACTTACTCATCATAAAAATCATTTTTCCCAAATTTAATGAAAAAATGCATATGTTTATTTCTCGAGCTATACCCCATTGGACGAAATTGGACCAAATAGTAATAGAGAGGAGCCAAGTCAGGTTGGTAAGGAGGCCATGGGAGTGCAAATTCAATATCATTAAGGGTTTGTTTGTCGTGTAGAATTAGAAGCTATTTTGTGTTTGTTGTCAAAAAGGAAATGATAGTTAAATCATATCCCGTGTTTGGTGTAAGCGCGAGCGGATATAATTTATTTATTCTATCATGTGTTTGGTGCAATACTTGACAAAATAACATATTGAATTAATTTATCTTGATAGTTACTTTTATCTCACAAGAACCGGATAAAAACTATACCATTCTTATAAGTGATATTATTTTATCCCACCATTGCTGGATAACAAAACAAATACAAAATTAAAATTTTAGTTCCTTTATTTTATTTTTGATCTTTTTTATTGTGTCCTTTAAATAATTGAACTGATTAACTAAGGTGTCGTTTGATAAACAAAGTAAAAACTTAAACTAAAAAAATTGTTTGTTTAGGTGGCATTTAGTAAAAAAAACTGAAAACTAAAAACTGAAAATTGAAAACTGAAAAAGCTGTTTGTTTAGTTCTAAAAATTTGTATCTAAAAAAAATGTTGTTTGTTTGAATATAACATATTTGAAAACTGAATTTTTTTAGTATGACAATTTTACCCTTATTATTTTATAAAGTTCCGTGAATATATATAATATATGTATATGCATCTGTGTATGTATGTAGATGCGTGTATATGTGTTTGTGTGTGGTGGTACAGTGGTAGTAATGAAGGAAAGAAGGATGGTGAAGAAGAAAAGGAGATGGGTGAGATTGATCATGACAACAAGGATAAAGAACGAAAGAAAAACGTCCCATATAAGGCCCATGACCATTGCTGCGGTGATTATCTGTGGGATGAGGTTGTCTAGTTGCTTCGGCAATTGTTACGGTGGAGAATGTGGTAATGGTGGAGGTGAAGGAGGAGGAGGAGGAGGAGGAGGTGGTGGTGGTGGTGGTGGATGCAGTGGTTGTGGTGGTCTAGGCAATAGTTGTGGAGGCGGTGGTGGTTGTGGCAGTGGTGGCGGGGGCGGGGGCTGCTAGGTATTTTTGTTAAAAGAAAGAAGATAAAATGGATATTTTATACTCTTTAAAATTAAGTTTAAGATTTCAGTGGCAAAGTTGCTACTTAAAATTTTGGATGAAAATTTTAAGTTTGAAGTGGTAAAAATTAAGTGGCTACTTCATTTTTTGAGTTACCGAACAACTTTTTAAACCACTTAAATTTGAAAATTTTAAGTTTTCATATTTAAGTGGCATTTTAAGAGTCAAATGAACACCCCTTCAGTTCTAAAAACTGTATCTAAAAAAATGTTATTTGTTGAATATAACACATCTAAAAACCGAATTTTGTTTAGTATGACAATTTTACCTTTATTAGCTTATTTGAATCACATAATTCTAAAATGTAAAAAGGTAAAATAGGTATTTTACACTATTTAAAGTTAAATTTTTAGTTTTAAGTGATAAATTTACCACATAAAATTTTTGATGAAAATTTTCAATTTTAAGTAGCCAAAATTAAATTGGTACTTAATTTTTTTGATTGACAAATAATTTTGAAACCACTTAAATCTGAAAACTACTTTAAGTTTTTAGATTTAAGTGGTACAAACAAACAACTCCTAAGATATGTGATCACCCAAAATCATGTTGACTTAACTCATAAAATTTATTTTTTAATATAATATAATACTGTATTTTTATTTTTCTTTCATTAAAAGGAATATATATGAAATTTTACTTGAAACTTATAAATAAAATAAAAAATACATTAAAAAGCACAACTTCAGTAAAGTAACAAAAATCAAATGCATATTCTACGAATAAAAATTAATCCAAATGCGCAAAAGTTTGTCCGAATTAACAAACCTCTTTGAAACAAAACAAAAAGCACCATGAAACTTACCGATTTACCCCTCAAAATTAAATAAAGGCGGGCTTCATTCGAAATTAGTTTCTCCCTCTCTCTCGCGCGCTCTCCCCTCTCTCTCTCTCAGTCGTTACTTCTTCTTTGGAATTGGCGGTGGGTACTGTTTGAATTGAAGCTGATCTTCTTCTTCTCGTTCAAGAAGAGTAATAATGGCCGTAAGTAGTAATTCACTTCTATTTCTGCTTGGAATTTATGAACAATTCTCTGTCTATATATATATATATTGCGATGAATTGGTTTCAATTTTTGGGCTAAAGGGAAGAAGAAATTTCTCTGGTTTCTCTTTTTCTTCCGATTGTTTTCATTTCATTTCATTTGTTATTGTTCTTTATATACCAGGCTTTCCTAATTTATATTTCTCAATGTATAATTGTATATATGTGTATGGATCAAGAATAGGGGCATTATTAGGTTTTCATTTCTTGGCAATTCACAGTTAGGGTTTTCTTAGGGAATATTTATTCATAATTTAGTGTTTTTAATTGCTTCTGCAAAATAAGCGTTCGTAATTTAGGGTTTTGTTTGGTGTATTACATTACAATGTAGGGAAAATTTGTTCCTGATTTTGGGTTCTTAATTGCTTCTACAGAAAGTGTGATCATAATTTAGGGGTCTTGTGTGGTGTATTACATTACTTTTGGTGTTGTGGTGGGATTATTGACATGTGATTTATGCAACTGATCGATATGCAGTTTATTGTAAGCAAATGAATGTAAACTTTGCGCAGTATTTTTTTCGAACTTGATTATATATATATATATATATATATATATTTATTAAGGAAACTAAAGTTTCCAACTCTTTTATGGACCATCTCTTTCATTTGACTTCATTCCTATTTATTTGTTGATCTTCTATGTCAATCTATGACTAAGGATGAAAATGGAACTCATATCTGGTAATTGATGATGTCAACCGATCTGGACCTCACTTTATCAATCTATATTAAGAGTAATTGCTGCAGTATTTATCTTATTTTGCTTGAGAAGAGTAGCATTTAAGATAGTCTAATTAAGAGTTAATTACTAGTGGTCTAAGAGTTTACTGGTATTCAGCTTTAGATTCCATTTAAGATAGCTTCTCATGCCTCGCACAATTTAAGTGAAGTAAGATTTCCTTTTATATATGCAAAAAGTTCTCAAACAGACGAATGGGATGTAGACTCTATGGAATCAGATGTTACTCTCTCTCTCTCTCCCTCTCTCTCTTTGCAGGCTGAAAATCTGAATGTTGTGTTACTTATGAAATAAACTTTCTATACTCATCAATTATTTTTAACCTTTTCAGGCTATTAACTCTATGCCCAATACTTGTTACATGCAAATTGACTTAACACCTACAATCACTACCAAAGCATTCGTTACTTATTTAGAAAGCTCTAATAGTGTGCTCCATTGCATTTCTTTTCCTTGGGAAAATCCCAAAGTTCCACTTTGTTCATCTTTATTGGCATTTGATTGCATTAAATTTCCAAGAATTCAGTTTCATGCTACAACTTGTTTTAGCTAAATTCCACAACCCCCCACCCAAAAGAATTCAATGCTATATCTTGTTAACCTATTAAATTCATCCTAGTTCCTTCCCCATTTTCCCAATTCATTCACTTAAGGTGTACCCGGTTTTGGTTTACACCGAAAATCATTGAGTTGCTTGGAATTGTTTTACATAGTAAACGAAAGCTTAGGAGATAGATGGTTTATGGATTGCTGTAGAACAAGTTGTACCTGGGAATTGAAATCTATGCAATCAAACACTACGAAAGGAGAAAAGTACGGAGTGTTGGAAATTTATGTGGTAAGTGTAATCCAGAAAAATGGTCTTTCACAAAAAGTTTACACCAGAAAATGTTTTTAGCATCAAGGATATCAAGGTACAAGTTTTAGATGGCACGGACTGCAAGCTCTCTTCTGCCAAAGCTTTCGTTCCTATTTCCGTATTAAGCTATTGATTGACAAATGGTTGTAGTATAAAACCAAGAAAGTAGACCATGTCTGTTGAATGCACTAATAGGGAAAAAAAACAAGTTTTGTACTAACAAGTTTTTTTCACTTTTCTCCTTATTGTTGTAACAGGAGGAGGAGAATGCACCGAATGCCGGGTGCTCAGAAATTAAAAAAGTAGTTAATGACTCGGAAAGCAATAAAGCCGGTCCTAGCAAAGCTATAATTTTTTTCTCTCTCATATCTTTGATGCAAAATTTGCTTAAAATGCTAAGCACGCACCAATACCCAATTACTCATCCCTGCTTAGTGGGAAAAAAAACTATTGGATCACCTATGGAATTTGGCTAAAGCTGAAGTAATAGCATACATTCTTCCAATTTTGATGGTCCTAATGGGTCCATGAGATGAGGTTCAAGGATAAATAAACTCATGGTAGAATATATAGATATAGCCTGTTATAGCTGTTACCTTTCTTGTTTACTCAAATTGTGACGTCTTTTCATATTTTCCATTACAACTTATTTTGTATTGACTTCTTTATTTAGTAAGTAATGTGTTTATTTAAACCATTTTCTTGTGTTTTGTATTGATTATAAGTTGGGTCATGGCGTTCAGAATGTTAGAAATTAATTAGTTAAAATGGCAGCATTAAAAGTTTGGCATGAACTAAGCTTTGTTTGGTTATTAAGGGAGGCATAAACTTAGTGACTAATTAGTACTTTGATAAAGATTGTCTTATGAATAATCTGTAATATCTGAAAGTTTTGAATTATTTGCACAAATTAAACTTGCACAGATATCTCTTCCAGTTATATTTCGGGTTTGATGTAGATGCTTTCTAGCTTTGACTCGTGAAATGCTATTGACATTTTCAGGCAGTTAATTCTGTGCCGAAGACTTGTTACATGCACATTGACTTGACACCTACAAACACTAACAAAGCGTTGCACGCTTGTTTAGAAAGCTCTAAGAGTGTGTTTGGTTGTACTTCATATCCATGACAAATGCCCAATATCCCTTTTTTTCCATCTTTACTTGTTTTTTATTACATTAGTTTTTAAGGGGAACATTTTTTACTAGTTGTTGTTATCAAATTATGTTCTTTTTTATGGAATCCATTAGCCACCTCAGCCTAAACTATTGGTTTAATGAAGTTATTTTCAAAGTAAAACAATTCCGAGGATTTTATTTTTTTGGGTCTTTCTCCGAGTTGTCCTTTGCACCACATTATGAGATTCATACACCGCGTCGGAAGGAACTCAATTCTTTACGATGTTAACCAATCAAATGAACCGTATTTCATCTCCATTTTCTCTATACATTCCCTTTATGGCGCACCTGGTTTTGGTATACCCTCAAAAGATTGAGTCCCTTGGAATTGTTTTACATGGAAAACAAAACCATAGGGTGGAGAGATGGTTTTTATATTTTGTGGAAAACAGAAAAAAAGTAAATAATTTTAAAATAGATTGTAGAATGGCAATTGATTTCTTGAAAATTTTTATGCAATCAAATATCACAGAACATGAAAAATATGGATTCTTGGGTGTTTTCTATGGAATCAAGTGTAATCGAATGCATTCTTATTGTTTCAAGCAAGACTAGCATAATGGAAATTGAGCTTATAATTTTTAGATGGCCTGGACCGCAAGCCCTCCTCAGTCCTCATCCAAATGATTGTAATGTGCGAATATGCTCAGTGTATAATGGGTAGATCACAATTTGAAAGAAACTAAAAGACAAGTGAGTGATCATTTGCATTGTTGCCTTTCTATGCCTGGTGAGTAGGATCTGTTAACTTCCTGTTTCAAAGTTGTTTGTTGTTTGTTCCAGATGATGTTGTATCACCAAGTAATACAAAAGTTAAAAATGAAAATGAGCTATTGCACATACGAGGGAGAAATGAAATCTAGTACCAGTTTTCTTTGTGCTAAGAGGGAGGAAAGGAAAGCAAAACCAACCGAACGGTCCGAACCTGGGGTTTTGCTAAAGTTGACGGAATACCTTTATTTTTCTTGCAGCAGGAGGAGGAACAAATGTTAGATACCGAGTCGATGTCCGAAAGATATTATGAAGTTAAATATCTCAGATTCAAGGTCGATAAGCTCCGCTCCCAAGTCGATATCCTCAAGTTCAAAATTGATGACCTCAAATATGGCCCTAAATCTCGATCCAGATACTTGGTCTGTGTAATACCGTCTACTGCTTTTTAGCTAATTGTAGGATGATCAAACATCCTGATATACTACTTTGAACTTGTTTTTATTGAATTGGCTCCTTATCCTTGCAGTGGCATAAAATTATCCAGCTCAGCTCTCAAATTTCCCAGCTCACACGCGCAATCAGACTCCGATCAAGAATTGTAATTTCCCAGCTCAGCCCGCTTAGACTTGCTTTCCCTTTTTCCAATTTTTAATCCTAAATGCTAATAGTTGGCAAATGAATGAAATAAATTTAGTTGCAAACTATACTCTATGGAACTACTAAAATTATTAAGCTACCTAATAGGTCCATGCTTAAAATGTTCAGGAATGCATACAGCTCATTGATTATATATATATATATATATATATGCGTGTGTGCGTGCGTGCGTGCATTTGTAAATTAATTTGATGAGAGGCCTCCAATCAAATAAATATTGTTCTGATTTGGGTAGCATTCTACCATTCTGAGATATCAAAACTGTCAACAAGATGGAAGGTTCAATCTCTCACATGAAAGAGTACTTGAAGATGAAAGGCCAGAGGTATTATTTATTTATAGATCTATCTGGGTTTTTTTTGTTATAATTATAATGGCTGGTGATAGTGCCCTTTGTTGGACCATGGCCGGTGTGCTCAAAAGAATGGAAACTAACATAATGAGATATTTTGATGATGACAAAATGGCATATATTCGTGTGCATAAAAGCAACCAAGAAAGAAAGTTGTTTCATTGATTCTTTTGGATATATAGAACAGGAAAAAGAAAGGAAAACTATTTTGACTACAAATAGTTTTTTGGTTTTTGTGCATACCTCTGTTTTTTTTATTGGCTCCTGATTCTTATGCTTGCAGGAGCAACAAGACCAAGAAGCACCAACGTCTGGCAAGTCAAAAAAAGAATCTGAAACTGCACACCAACGCTATCCGAGGAAGGGAAAATCTTCCTCAATTGACTTCTCCGAGTCCGAGCAACATCAGGAGGAGGATTGTATGGGATCCCCAAAGTCAATTGATGAAATTTTATCTGATCAAATGATGCTGTATGGGGAAATTAACCATCTCTTAGCTGAAGTCAATGGCCTCATTTCCCAAGCCCGTGACCTATCCAAGGCAACAATATGCCACGAGGTGATATTTTTCTTAAATTACGTTGCCTATACTCCCTTTTTTTAATATAAGATGTTGGCAACAAAGGGATCTACTAATGTTATTTTTGAGTTCACATAATATGTATTGTAGTACTTTTTATTTACTTGGCTTCTTATTCTTGCAGCAAGCACCAACATTTCCCAACATAGTAGAGGAATTAAAAAGATTGGGGTTGACTAATATCATTGAGCCTCGAAGTCTTTTCCGGACAAATTTGGACTTAGCTGATAAATTTAACCTTCTCCGGACCCAAGTTATGGCCCTCGATTTCCTAGTCGCCAACCCCAAATCCCCACTTAGAACTGTAATTCTCTCTCCCGCTGTCTAGTTCTATCTTTAAATCCTAGTGAAACTGTTGGCACATGCAAATTATACGATAAAACAAGTCAAGCTATTAAGCTGCCTGTTGGGCCCATGTAATGATGTACTAAAACTGGAAAACTCAATCAGGAAGAATATTGTTCACCACCCCAAGTAGAGATAATTGTCCTAGATATGTAGGCTGTTACTACTCTCTTTCTCTTCTGACGCACAAATACGCCCATCTGCTTTAACTTTGTGTTCTCATTTGGCAGCACGCTGGTGGTTGGATATCTGGATACTTCCAACAAGGTGGAAGGTCGAGTCCCACACTTGGAAGAACACGTGAAGCCGAGTCTTCTTCCTCCAATGCTGCTCTGGAGCGACGACGTGGAAAAGAAATTCTAAAGGTACTAACTACTAATACTAGGGGTGTTCACGGTCCGGTTGACCGGACCGGATTGCCTAAGACCGGATCGGACCGGAAATTTCGGTCCCAAAAAATAGAAGACCGGACCGGACCGAAACACATGTAAAGACCGGACCAGACCGGACCAGACCGGTTCGGTCCGGTTCCGGTCGGTCCATTCGGTCTGGGCTTTTTTTTTTGGGCCCAAAAGTTATATTATGATAAAGAAAAAAAAATTAGCACAACAATAATATATATTAATAATATATATTTATATTAATATATATTATTAATATTAGGGTTTGGTTTTAGTATTAATATTATATATTAATAATATATATTTAAATATATATATATATATTAAAACCGGTCCGGTCCGGTCCGACCGTAGTGTTAAAATGCAAGACCGAAGACCGGACCGAAATGATTCGGTCCTTCAAAATTTAGACCGGACCGGACCGAATTCAAATGGTCCGGTCCAAATCGGTCCATTTTCCGGTTCGGTTTTTTCGGTTTTTCGGTCCGGTTCGGTTTTTGAACACCCCTAACTAATACCACTAGTACAGTACTACTAGTATTAATAGATACGGATTGTTTTGTAATCATTTATAATATAATAGATATGGGTTGTTGTATTACTTATTTACAAGGCTAATGAGGGTATGTGGCTCATATGTGTTTCTCTGAGAAATATTTGGTTTTCAATGCTGAAGGGGTGAATGTATTTTGACTGACCTCTGTTGGTTTCTCTTGTGCAGGGCTGTGGCTTTTCGTTTCTACAGAAGAAAAAGTGAGCTGTCTCGGAGTCGTAGTAGTATACATGGATGACTGGGAACTGTGTGAATACTGCATAGGAAGTATGTTTGATAATGCATAGAGAGAGAGTTTATAGTAAGCCCCCATTCTTTCTTTACACTTACACGCATTCATTTCAATCATACCAATACAAAAACTAGAAGTTTTCTTGGGAAGACATTTTCCCAAACATATTCAAAGATGGCAAAAGCGTACTCTTTGATCCAAGGAAAAAGAAAGTGTATAGATGTTGCTGTGTAACTCTTTTAGATTCTTTCTAATTTCTATATTACTTCAATGATGTTTTGCTTTTGGTGTTTCTGTAAATATGCATTCTCGTGTTTCAGATACAACCACTTAACACTGTTCCTGAAAGCTTTGGAGGAAAGGAGAGAAAATATTAGAGAGGAGAGATTGAGAATTGTGAAGAAAAAGAAAATGATTTTTTTATGCAGGAGAAACCTTTTATCCTTTGAACTTTATTCTTAAACTCTCCAAGGTTCTGCATTTTAAGAATTGTCTTTCAACTATCTATAACCTTTTATGTGAATTATTTGCAAGGGTCCTTTTGATAACAATATGGAAAAATAAAATAAGAATTGTTGATTTTTTTTTGAGAAGTTAGAAATTAGTTGAGATGTCTTCTACTTTGTACATCTCTAATGGGAAAAAATTCTTTAGTGGTTGAGGAAAATTTTGTTTTCCACAAAAAAGTATGAATAATGGATGACTTATTCTCATTAAATAAGCATGAGACGGAGAGCATCTCATCACTTGCCTTAATTTATTTTTCAATTTTTTACCCAAATCAAATATTTTTATTTTCTTTTTCAATGTTATATGTCAAACGGAACCCAAATTTAATAAAAATAATTTCAAAAGAGTAAGACTATTGACACTTGAAGTGAGGTTTTACTTGAACCCATAATTTGTTCAAGTAAATGTACTGATTCTTGAAACTATTTATTTTGCCCTAATTTTCTAGGGAAAACATATATATTCTTTGATTGGCTACTTACATGGGCTCATGAGGAGTTCATCATGCCTGTGTGTCTGATTAAGTGAATTCCCACCCCGCACCCACCACATTTTTGGTGCTGATATTTAAATAAGTTAACTTTAATGAATTTTAAATTTAATGGTATCCCTAAATTTTTTATCCATTAGCTATTGATATAGTCTAATCTCGACGGGGAGTAATTTGTTTTATCCACCACATTTTTTTTTTAAAAAAAAAGGTCTGTATAAATACCCTTGATAAGCTTTGTAGATTCTTGCCTATATATGTATATATGTAAATTTGGTGTTTTCTTTTCCTATTTTGCATTTTGGGTTCATTGTTATGACTCTGAATTATAAGTATATTTTTTTTATTCTGCCTATGCGTTAATTTTTATTTATCAAAAATCATTTGATTAGATTCGCACGTGGGATATAATAGAAGGCACCATGCTATTTAACTACTTTTTAATGTATTAAATTAAATAATCTTCACGTTAATTTAGATATCTGAATAGAAAAAATAAGCATGCAAACGAATCATGTGTGTTAAGTGTGTGGTTTCTTTGTATTGAAAGCGCGCTCATTACATGTTTTGAGAAACAAGTATTACATTTTAAAAAAAACTAGATTATCTTCCACATGTATGACTTGATCGCATACACACACATATATAATTTGAACATTTTTTTAAATAAGAATGGTAGATGGCTCAACGGTTAAGTGCTTTCTTATATTTGCTTTAGGGGCCAACAATGGTTCAAGCATTGTTGTAAGTAAAAATTTTATGCAAAAGAAGTTCGTAGGGGTAAAACTGGAAATCAAAAGGTTGACAAATTTTAGGTGGTTGAAATTAGGAGTGTTGTGGGTAATCTGGAAACCGAATTTCACAAATTATGTTGTTTTGAGCCAGTAATTACCGCTTTTGAGGACTGAAATTAAAAATAGTAATTACAGTGGCTATTGATTGGTGCTTAATTGATACTCAAGTTGTGTATTAATAATATTTTAAACACAATCAATTGCCACTTGTGCACGAATAATGCTAATAATCATAGTGCTTGTTGTGTATAGATCAGTAGTTTTGTAAACTAAAATAAAAATATGTAACCACTTTAGATATATAATATGTAATTATTTATATTGAATCAATTTTAAAAAGTATATATCTAAATCAAATAAACTCAAACCGAAAATTTTGGTTTGTATTGAGTTTAGAAGTTTAACTAAAACCAAAATTTCAAATTCGATTTGGGTTTGGCGCCGGTCCTATGATTTGGAAGGTCCTGTGCGATAGTTTAAAATGAGCCCCTTTTTTACTTAATTATGTATATAATTATAGCAAAAAAATTTATATAGCATTTTTTCTAAGATTAAAAAAAATGTATCAAAAAATGAAATAACATATAATAAATCCAAATGAATGAAGAGAGAAAGAATTGTTTTTCTTCTAAAAATGAATTAACAAGTATTCAACAATAGGTGGGGAGAGAGAAAGTGGGAGAAGTGTAAGGGACAGTAATGGACTAGTGTAAAATTGTTATAGTTATCTTGAAAAGATTAATCATAATTTTAGTACTAATAAGATTTCAGGTGGATAAACTTGTAAGGTTATTTTTGTTAAAATTAATGTATGATAATCAACTATCCTTTTTTTCTAAGGTGGATAAACTAAACAATTTGGTGGATAGATTTAAAATCACCCTTAAAAAAACATAGAAATAAAAGCTTGGCTAATATAGAACTTCACATCTTTTATTAGTTGGGCCTTACTATTCTAACTTTAAATTTGGGCATTTTTATTGTTAACAAACAAAGATAAAAACTAAAACTTGGGCCCCACGTTTCATAAAAAATGATCACTATTTAGGCCCTAAGCCCAATGCGATCGCCCCACTTTATACAACCCTCAAGTCCGGCCATCTTTATGTTTGGGTCTACCTAATACCTACTTCGACTGCAATCGATCACCGGGAACAAAGAGGGAAAAGGGGAACCCAATTCTATTCCAGCTTTATTAACACCTCAAGTATCCATTTATTATTTTGTTCTCAAAATAAAATTTACTTATGTGACTAATAATTTGTAATTCGTCACAAGTTAGTATAGTTAATTTGTTTCCTACATGTAAACCACAAGGCATTTGAATTTTTATTTTTCAATACGGTATGTGTTCGCATGTACTTTGTTATCTAACATTTTATTAGATATAATTAACTTTTTGTTAAATGAGTTCGGTTTAAGTAAGGACCATTTTTTTAGTCTTTAAATAAAAATTAACTATTTTGAGAAGTTAAAAATTTAATTTTTTAACGAAATTTAGTGAAGTTGACCCTATGATTAGTAGATCATATCTACCATGTCTCAACGAAAAATGGAAACCGGAAAGTGAGCTAACTAAATATCTAAAATTTCAACAATCAAAATGCTTAATTGCTTATATATAAATATTAGCACAGGGGTATACTCCACGTGTGTGCAATATAATAATGTGTTATCTTTCATGTTATAAATATAATCACATTTGGTCTAGTGATAATTGATGGTGTTTTCATGATAAAAGTTGGTATGTTTTGGTTATGGGACTATCAATTTGGACTGGGATTTTCCTTTGAATTAAATTTCTTAACATTAATTAATATAATATGAATTATTTAAATATTTATTTAAAAAGAGCTGTTTAATTTTTCAAATTATTGACCCCAATACACTTTCGACATTTGGTCCAATTTTACCTTATAAGTTAACAAAAAATAGTCATGTGGTCTGTGTATGAGAGTATATGACCATTTTTAATGGTATTTAGATTTAACTATGAAAACTAACATATTTACCCACTATGAACAAGCAAAAAAAATTAAAAAAAATAAATGAAGATAATAATGGAAAAAAGAGAGAAAAAAGATCACTTCTGACTTTTCTTCTTCTTATTCTTCTTCCTCTTGTTTTTTTTCCATAGAAGTAAATGTTCGTTTTCAATATAAAAAGATCTTTAAAATGATTTGTCCAATGTACATGATTTTTTTTTCTATCAACTTTAATCGTTAAAATAAAACTCAGTAAATAATTTAAAAAATTTAAAGGACGCTTTTAAAATAGAGTGGCCGACAAAAATTAAACTGACCCCATAAGTTAGGGGCCCTTTTTTCTTTTACAACAATTGATAAGGTGTTTCTTATAAATGTTAGGCCTGCAAAGGATATACGTACCGGTTTGCAATCTTATGCTAAACTGCTACGGTGGTTAAGAGGAATAGTTATATTTTCAAGAATTAAGGTTTGATTCTCTTTGCCTATCCGTACTAGATCTGTCCCTATCGAACACATATGTATTTGAAAGAAAAAAAATGTATTTCAATTAATAATAATATTAAGCCATTGAATTTATGCGCTAGTTAGTTAGTTTATTAAACTACTAGGTATAGACTGTGCTGGACGGCATGGTTAAATAAAACATTGGTACTTAACTAATAATAATATACTATGCAAAATGAAAATAAAATTGCTAACTATAACTTAATTTAATGCATAAAGAAATGCATATGAAATTAATAATTATTGTATGACATTAATAATAGTTTTTAAATTTAATATAAAATGTTTTGTTAAGTTCGCAATAAATTTTACGACATAGATATTCTAAAAATATTTAATTTTACTAATATTCAATTTTTTAAACTAAAAATAAAAAATGTTGGTACAACTATAATGTATAAAGAAGCACTTCAAATTTCAAAAGGGTGAGAGAGGCGGGGATTGGGGTGGGGTACTGTGTTGAGTGTATATCTTTGGTGTGAATATTATTATGTTTGATTTTATGTTTCAATGAGAGGGAAAATAATATTTTAAGGTTAAAAATAGGGCAACGTTAATTACAAATACTACATTACTTGATAACATTTTAATTTATCTCATTTATTCAGTTTTATTGCACTGAGTATATATGTGTACATTATCTCGATGTAATAGGTTGAGCTATTGTTGGAAAAAAAATTACATTGGCTCGGCTCTATAGGACCGAAGTCATGTGCACATACTCAGTGCTATAGGTCCGAGTATATGCACATTATTTGATCTTATATGACTGAGCTAATATTGAAATGTTATAAACTGTTTTAATGTGTGTAATTAATGCTACCCTAAAAATAATCATATACGAATAAATTGAATGCGGAACTTTAGATTAGATGACTTTTCAATAGGAAAACTTGATCAACTTTTATATCTAGTAATAATATATATACATATATATATATATGTTTGTTTGGGCCGAGTCCAGCCCATTTTTTCTCCTGTTGTGCCTAAATCTTCAAGCTGACTTAAGTAACGGTCTTGTAGTTCGTAAGTGTCCTCTTTTTTCTTGTAATAAGGAAATCATTTACTCAATTTACATGGATATAAATATATAATTGTAAGAGCACTTTTCTTGTGTCCATATTTATCACGATATTTGTATGTCCACCCATTAATATTATGGTGGATGTGGAGTAAAGAAAGTTGAGTCGTGAAATTATTGTATTTCCGTATAAACGAAAATTGCGTTGTGAAAGAACTATTGTATTTAAGATGAAACTAGATTGCATTAATAACCCAAATACTAAAAACACGATCACTAAATTGTTTCATAATTAAAGTTTCAAAAAGCATACATAAACTAAATTGTTCCATAGAATGATAGAAAACAAAAGGGGGAATATGAAAATTGGCCTAGTTGCCTCATCCTCAGTTGATGTTGCAGTGAAAGAAACACTAGGAGTAATAGCAATCTATATCAATTATCAAGTATTATAGACTATAATTAAATCCAAGTGTTGTAGAGTGTCATAGTGTCCGACATGTGGCCTCCAAGAGAGTGTATGCGCTTCATAGGTGATGTAGGACTTGCTTGCTTCAAGGTAAAGTATTATTCACCTAGGTAAAAATAAAACAGTAAAATGTATTTTCACTCATTTCGCATAAAGTTTTGGATATAAAATTATGAATTAATGCACGCAAAAACTATGATTATGAAATTTCAAACAATAATAGCAATCAAAGCTCAATGATAAATAGGTAAAAATATATCTCGCCATTTAACTTTTCACCTGGTCACCTAGAACCAAACAGACCCTTAAGGGTATGAGGGAGGAAAAACTTCTTTACCTTCTGCTTGTCTTCTACACATGCTCTCGACTTCTCCTTTCATGTTTTGACGACAACATTAGAAATGGAGCTGAAGTACCGGAACTCTTATTTGTGGGGTTTCTAATAGTAATGACCGAATTATAATTTCATGGTATAATCTTCTTGGAGTGCCCAATTGCCAGTTTCTCACCATTTGAACTGGAATGTGGAAAAGTGATGGCAAGAAGCTGTTGACATCAGTTAATTAAGTTTTCTCTTAACAGATGATTCTTGAGACTTGAACTAGATGAAACTAATAAAGAAGTATAATTGTGCTCTATATTTCTAGGTTCCTCAGGAATCAATTGCCATGTCCCCAAAGCAAGAAAAATAACAAAAACAGACAAATCCTAAAGCACGTATTACTCTTCAAGTATGCAATTGAAACAGGTGAATTGTTATTGTTGAACTAGAAAAACTAAAATGAAGCCTAGTTGCACTCTAACAATCAAGGTTCCTTGAGAATAAAATGCCAAAAAGTAGAATAAGATTTCTCTGCAATTGCCACCGGCTCCAATTATTTAATAAGGAGTGAGTTTCCTATAGAACCACATGCATTCACTCTGCCTGTAAGGCCTACAACCCACATAATTGTTTTTCCTTCTAAAATATCAAAAAAAAGGTACCTGGCTACCTGGTACTTGAGTGGTTTCAGATATTTTCTCTGCTTCATCAGAGTTTGCAATGCTGAGTGATGACTTTTGGGTCATCGGGAGGTCTGCAGGAGTCAAAATATGTTCAATGGCTTCCACTTCTTTACCTTTTTTGTTTATCAACGTTGCTCAACGTATTTGCAAGCTGCTTATTACAGAAGAAAAACTCATGTTAAAGAATAAAATCAGAAAACTCAGGGAGGGGGTCCTATGGTAACAAGACAAGACACTCTTAGACAATCCACAATGGCTAGTCTAGGTAGGATAAGTAGGCTATGTGTGTCCTACAAGCACACAAAACAGGTAGTATGGGTAGGATATAACACTGTTCCATAGTATAAGCGTATGTTAAAATTGAGATTGGCTAAGTTTCTTATCATACACAAAACAGTTTAGCCCAAGGAGGGGGACATTATATGTTTAGCATTACAGGGTTCAAACACTACACTGTTTAGCTTCTGAGCTCTTTCTCTGTCCTCCTTTTATTCTCTCTCTACACTCTCCTCCTTCACTCTTTCTCTCTACATTCTCTCAAAATAACTACACAATATTTATTTTATCGAACCACTATTTCAACACCCAAGTAAGATAAACATGCCCTACTTACCATACCATTAAGTTTTCCATTGTGGATGCTCTTAGGGCCCATATGGTTTCAGCAAACAATAGTCACATAGGGGAAAGATAAGAGTGGTGAAAAGTACTTTCACCCATTTCAAATAAATATTTTGTTCATATGAACTCAAGATTATATGAGCACATTACATTAATGCAGTTTTAAACCAAAATAGTAAACAAATTTCAATGCCGAATAGGCTAAATATATTTCACCATCTTAGTGTACTTTGGTGAAAGTATTACACCTCAAACCATGCCATCCCTTGAACATAAATCATCATACATGAGCCTCCTTGGCATCTGCTTAGAAGATGGCAGAACTGTAAGGCCAAAATGGGAAATATGCAGGTTCACATCAGTCACATTTTCAGAGAAGGAAATGTTGTGGCTGACAAACTTTCAAAGCTTGGCATCAACTTACATAGTCTTCAATGGTGAAGTTCTTATCCTTCATCCCTTTCTCATTTAATCAGCCATGATTACGCCTCTAAGCCAAACTATAGGTTCATTGTTTAATTGGCTCACTACTGGATGTTTTAACTCCTTAATGGACTGCTGGACTGTGTTCTTCATCTGCAGTGATTTTTTGTTTATAGATGTGTTTTGTAATAGTTCTATGGTCTCTATGTTTAGCTTATCTCATCCTTGTACTAGATTGGCATTTTGTATAGGGCACCCCTCAAGGAATTATTCCATGGACTGTGCTAGGACAGTCCATAAAGTAATTGCTCTTTTTCTTTTTTTGGCTTCTTTTTGGAGATATAGCTTCTAAGATGGGCTTGTTGTCATCTTCCTCCCTTTGTTTTCTTCTTTTGTTAATGCTACTGCTCTATTCTTCTAGGGAAGTTAGAGGTTTTATTAAAAAAAAAATCATCATACATGAAGCTGCATCCCGTTCAGTCAGGTGCAAAGTGAAGATAATAACTTAAATCATCATTTATAGAGATCGAGTGAGAATATGCTGATACATGGATGGAGCCATGCAGAAAGTATATTATAAAGTGGTGATAAGCAAAAATATATGCAATTTAGCTGTACAATATTGTCTACACTCTACACCAACCAAATGACAAGAAAAAGGGCACCTAAACATGTTAAGTTCGAGACTAGTAAAACAATAAGAGTACACTTTCTTCAATTAATCTACTCTTTAGGAAGAAAATAAAATATCTTCAGGGCCTCCGGCAATATACACACCTACAAGGTTCATTCCTTAGTTAGCCTAATTTGCACAAGCTCATTCTCCCATCTATCTATTGAAATACATTCAGTGGCTGCCAACATTTTTGTGATTTGACATTTACTTAAAGGGACTAGTACTAGGAGATTATAAATATGCCACTAAATGCTTCTAACATCGTTTAGTTTACAAAGCTACCAGGGAGTTCAAATGTTGGATGCCCATAATTTTATAAATTACTGTGAGTCCAACACTTAATGAGGATAAATGAACTTTAAAAGATGTTTCAACTTTCAATATAGTAAGACATAATATTCAACCAGACCCTTAGGTAGACAATTTGGCAACAATGTAGCTCTCAAACCCTTGATTATTTGTTATCTATTATCAGCATTTTGGAGTAGTTATATGATCATGAGTAAAAGCAATAAGAGGATTGAACTTCACTGACCTTAGCGGATCCAGAAGAAATTGTTTTCTTTCCTGGAGATCTCAATAGGTTCTTTGAGATCACATGTTTTTCAGCAGAAGTGATATCAAATTCTTTGGCTTGCAAGTTTCTAATAGTATTTGATTACATAACTTGTAAATTATTCCTAAGAAATCAAATTGTTTTTTATTACATTCATCGTCAGGGTCTAACAAGGAATAATAAGGTCAGTGACTTGGGATCTGTGGTCGGCGACTTGGAATCTGATACAGGAGTAATTTATTATCTAACTGATTTTTTCCACGAACAAATTTATCACCTATATCCAATCTTTCACGAAAATTTGATTAGCTATCTCCAATCTTCTTATTGCATACCTCAGTCTCAGCGCATCTTCAGATACCCTGTTATCAATAAGGAACCGGGTTAATACAAGTACAAACATATGCATATGAAGATGTTTTGACAATTAAACTCAACATAGCTCAGAATATAGTCGGTTTGATCTTGTAACAAATGAGTACCAAGCTGCATTGTAATTATGTTTACACTCAACAAGAATGTAACCATACAATACATTTCGGGGCAACGTGGCGTTGTTGGGTTTTCTTTGTTAGTGCATAGTACTGCATACAGCATTATCCAAAAGAATCAAGAAAGCAACATTCTTTGTTCTATACACAAACCATGCGTCATCAATATCAAATATAGAAAGGCGAAAATGCGAAATGAGAAACTTCACAAGAAAAAAACCAACTTGTAACGTTGAAACCATGGGATTCAAGCTCATGCACCTGCGTTATGAGGTCAAAGACTTCAGCTTTGAGGTCAGCAATTTGGGATTTGCGGTCAAGGACTACAACTTTGAGGCCATGGACTTGGGATTCAAGGTCAGTCTTACTTTGAGGTCAAGGACTTGGGATCTGAAGTCATGGACTTGGATCGAAACCTTAAGTTATTGGGCATATTTTTTTTAACATGATAAAAAAAATAATAAATAAATTTGGATTCCTTGGTTAGGAAATAAAATTAGGCTAAAACAAGTAGTAGCATCAGAATAATTTCTTGGAAATCAAACACCAATAAAGATGGAATATATGGAATTTTAGGCTTTTCCATGGAACCTCCCATGGAAAAGAAGTGCAATATAAGAACACATTCGTAGAGCTCAACCTCGTAAGGGAATGCAAGTTCAGTGATTAATAATCATAATGACATTCCGTTTCTTAGAATTTATCAGCAACCAATCTGACCATTCAAAGAAATGTATGTAGTAAACTAGTAATTAAATCAAGTTTAGCAATCCAAAGCATTTGTAGGTCACAGTGCGTGCTTCTATGTTTTCTTTGTGAGTATACGTCAGCACATTCTCAATAAAGATAGCGAGATATGTGTGTGTGTGTGATAGAGAGAGAGAGAGAGAGAGAGATTACACTTTGTTCACCACGAAGGGAGGGGAAAATAGATCTTTGTGAGGATTTGAATTGGGCAACTTTATCAGCTTTTTCTGAACATAAATCTGGAGGCGAGTTTTGAAGGGATTGCTACAATTATGAGGCGCCACGTAAGTCGATAAAAGTACAAAATTACATAGACAAATGTGTTATCAAATTCATCACAGCTCAGACTTTTTTCAGTTTTTGATCCAGGAAATAGATAAAAATGTGGAGTGGTTGAGAATATCACGTATGTGCAAAACTTGTTCCTAAAGACTAAATTGCATAGCAAACGCATACTCAAGGTGCTATGACAAAAAGATTAAAAGTTGATGAGAAACACTGCCAAAATAAATGGGAAGTTTGAAAAGAAATTTTCAGGTACTTTTTCAGTTTATCCTGGATTCCAACGGTGGACACACAACCACCACAAACGGGTGGACTACAGCCACCACAATGTGTGGGCACAACACCACAAACAGGTGGACTACAACAACCACAATGTGTGGACACTACAAAGGACTCAATGCCACATCCATGTGGATCAAACCAGTGACCTCCTTCACCTCATTTATTTCTTCTTTTATTAAAAACAAAAAAAAAATAATAATAATAATAACAGACAGCTTTATTGGTTTTATGCACTTCCCCATTGTAATCAAGGTCTTATATGTTCTCCCTTGTGTTTGGGGTGTAGTATGGTACTTTAGGCCCATGCCCACCTTGACACTACATGTCATGCCACCCCAGTACTTGCATGGCATTTTTCACATTTGAAGGGACGTATGCCTGAATGTGACATCCCCTCAAGCTCACATGACTATCAGCCTACATTATGCCCAGGGGCACCAACCCCTTGGACTCACACTACCATGTAAAGTTGAAACCATGGGAAGTGAGGTCGCAAAATGAGAAACTTCAGAACCAAACAAGAAATTGTAACGTTAAAACCCTGGATTCAAGGTCATGGACCTGGGTTCTAAGGTGAGGGACTTCAGCTTTGAGGTCGGGTCCTTATGCCCAGTCGATCTGTTGCTGTAGAGTCCTTGGCAGCTCATCTTTGATGGAGCCAAAACTCGGACTTCTTCACAGCTTTTCCCACCAGACTTAAAGTCAAAAAGGCTGTCTTTGGCATGGAAGCCTGCCCCTGGTCGGCGTCAGTGTCTTTTCTTTCATTTTCTGTTCCATTGCACGGCATGCCCGAAGTAGTCAAGACTGAGAAATGAGATCTTTGAAGAAAGGAAAGGGGGAGTCATCCTCACTCCAAGGCCTGGGCGCCGAAGTGGGAGTCCAGGCCGTGTCTCAGTCCCAGTGTGGCTGATCATCTCCGGCTCGGGGGGTTGGTTGAGATCGATAGGCCGGATTCAGCCAAGGAGGAGTTCGATTTCACTCACACTGGGATCGCGCTCCTCCCCGAGAAGCAGGAAAGGTCAGCTGAAAGACAGGATTTCTCTTAATTTGGGATTTGCAGTCAAGGATTTCAAATTTAAGGCCATGGACTTGGAATATGAGGTCAAAGCCTAAGACTTTAAGGTCGGGGACTTGGGGTCTGCGGTCATGGACTGAGGATTTGAGAGGTCAACGACTTTGGCTTTTGAGCTCAGGGACTTCAGAGCTGAGTATTAGAATTTTAAGCATGCTTGAATTACTCTAGGGTGGTGTGGTGCATTGTGTATACAGAGATGTAAAGCTATGGAGCTATACAGAGCTCCTCCAAAAATGCTTACAAGAAAGACTATTCTGCATAGAACCTTTCCTATTTCTCTTCTTTCTTAATCACACAATGAAAAATGCACCTATTTATAGGGTACAAAAGAACTCTCTAGATTCCTAGATATTTTCATAGACTAGATTTTCCTATATATAGACCTTAATTCAAGTACAAGATAATTCCGAGGAGCATTCTAGAACTGTTACTACCACAAAATATTTGCTAGATCTTTTCATGACACAATGCACCTAGACCACTCAACATTTTTCTAGCTAAAAATATCAAACACCCCTCTTTAATTGTGAATTACATTTTTCAACACTGAGCTCAGGGAGTTAGGGTTTGAGGTCAATGGCTCCGACTTTGAGGTCAAGGCTTGGGAGTTGAGGTCACAGACTTTGCATTTTAGGTCATGGGATATGACGTCATGGAATTCAGATTTAAGTCAAGGAATTTAGATCAAACCCTTAGTGTGTTAGGCATATTTTTTGACATGATAAACAAGTGAATTCCAAGGATAAGAAATAAAATTAGGCTATATACAATTACATCAAAATGATTTCTTGGAAAAGTAATGCAATCAAACACAAATGACAATGTGGAATTTAGGCTTTTCCCACGGAAAAGAAGTTCAATAGAACAAATTTGTAGAGCTTAACTTTGTAAGGTAGTGCAAGTTCAGTGATTAGCAGTCATAATAACATTCCGTTTCTTACAATTTCTCAGCAACCAATCTGACCATTCAAAGAAATATATGCAGTAAACTAGTAATTACATCAAGTTTAGCAATCCCAACAAGCATTAATAGGTCATAGTATGTGCTTGTATGCTTTGTTTGACATTATATGTCAGCAAATTGTCAACAAAGATTAGATATGTGTGTGTGTGTGAGAGAGAGAGAGGGGTTACACTTTGGTCACCACGAAGAGAGGGAAATAGATCTTCGCATGGATTCTATATACTCAAGTTTGGATTCGAGACCGTCAATTGAGGATTTGAATTGGGCAACGTTATCAGCTTTTTCCAAAAATATATCTCGCGGCGAGTTATTATTTTGGCACGAATCCAACCCCTACTTTAACCGTGCATTTTCTTGGTCAAAGAACACCGATTTCATTAAATTTGGCACGGTAATTGCACGGCTACATACCTTGCCGAACTAATAACACATGTCACTTTATTACTTGCCAGATTTGATGCACGCGGCAGTCCATCATCTGTCCACATATCACCTGAAATGGCCAATTGAGTACGTTTTTGCCACTGCTTAGAGTAGTGCAAGATTAATTTTAGATAATAATAATAATAATTTAAAAAAAAAAAAAGAGAAAGGTTACAGAACCAATATAAATTTTATATGCATCACCACAAAAAAAAAATAAAAAAAATCCACCAGATTATAATTAAGATATAACCTTCACTCATAAAAAGATACAGGTAACAAAAAAACGAGATTACTTTCGTCATTTAGGAATTAGGATCTTATACAAAGTTTAATCATTTAGGATCTTATACAACATATCAAGTTTTAATTACAAAACTCAATATACAATAGAGTACTTTAGTCCTCCTCAAATGATCCTCCACCCTGTGAAGTTGTAAGCACCAAAATTCTTGAAAGCACACATCCCCATAATCAACCAGTCAACCTGTAGGGGAGGAAACATTTGCGGAGGAGAAATCGTGGTTTAATTAAGCATTGTTGCTATACGATTTACACTATTTTAGCACACAGCCTTTAGAGATACAGGGCCTGCGCTAGGTATAGGCTTGCTTGTTCTTGTTTCTGGCCGATTGACAGAATGCTGAAAGACGACTGAGTTGCCTGGTTGGGAAGAAAGCAGCAGTCAGTCTATTTGAACTATTTGTGGGGGAGAATTCATGGCAGAGGCAGCTTTTGCAACCTAATATTCATAAAAAGTAAGGGTAGCAAAAAAAATATCAAATAGACCAAATACTTATTTCTATATTCAGGAGGCAATTGCAAACTACTCATGCACTAAAAAAGTTGACTTGTATGCAGGGTACCCCAAGCAACATCTTTGATATTAAGCAAATTCAAATAATTGAGCCTCTAGCTTTTATCTTCTCAGAAACACTTTAGATTATACTTTACCCGTGCATAGAAATCATAAAAGGAAATCGAAGCACATACACAAAATTAGCCAGACTTATACCTTGTTTGCTTGTTTCAATCTTTTAGCAAGTTGCACAGAATTGGAAGAAGATGCACACCACATGTAATGGACATATACAATATGAAAGAACACATAACAAACTATACATTTTTCTTTTCAAGAATTTTCTCAAATCAAGAGCCCCACGTTTGTTTCCGAAATGCCTCTATTTAAGAGCCCATTTCCTTTTTTGGACACAATCAAATGGAACTCTTAATTTGAGACAAATGATGTATATGCTTTACACTAAACAACATAACTATCAGACCAACCGCAAAAATTCATCATATGAAAGAAATATCACCATTTGAGATGAAGTTCAAATAGAATCCTGAGCACTATATCTAGTCATCAAGGACAAGCACCAAAATCAAGGACAAAATCATATAAACAAAGTCCAACTAGAACCATGTCAAAAACCAATTAAATGAAACTATACGAACATTGTACTAGTTTCTAATCAAGAATCTATGAGTGGAAGCTGGACATTTATACCCATAATATTTCAATAAGTTTATGCTCCGTTTTATAAACCTACAAACAAAATCAAACGAGGTTATTTGTATGTAGTATATCTTGAACTACATAACTGAAATATTAGAAAAGCTACTTGTTATCTCTAGGCAGTGAGATAAAAGCACAATCTACACAACTTGTAAGCCCAAAATAAAAAGGTATTAAGCATGATACATAAATTGAAATTAGCACAACAATGGCTTACTAGAACATAAAACACAATATAGTTAGATGCATATTTGCACACACATATATTAGTGCTTTCACAGATCCAAACCCCCGTGTAAATTTCATAGAAAATTTCAACTGATAAGGTGAAAGATTACCTTTGAAAATAAATCAACTCTCTAGTTCTAATCCACAATAGCAGCTGATACAAAAATCATAAAAATCCTTTGACCCCTTTTCCCCTAATAAGACATGCATAAAGTATAGTTAGGGGACAATACAATAATCCATACATTAAATTAAAGATCAGCAATTCATATATAAAGGAACGAGATTAAATTTAGTTTACAAGCAATTGCTTACATTTAGGAGTCTAAAAGCCCGCTCAAAATGAAAATACATGATGGAGAACTCACACTTGCAAATCATTGAAGAGGGAACCACAAAAGGAAAAGAGAAAGCTTTTATATTTTAAACTGTGTCTACAACTTTCTGAACATACATATGATTTAGCATCACCAAATAGGGGTATTGAAGCTTGAAGGTAAAGAGATAACACCAAAGAGTGAGCTATATCATTATTTAGGCTCAATTGTTCATGGGAAGGGCGAAATCCCTATGGCCTATGTTACCTATATAAAAAATGACAACATTAGTACATGAAAAGAAGAAAACAAAGTTTCAACCTACTTACCCAAATTCAAATTAGAATTGGCAAACAAACTAATGAGACAATGTAAACCAAACGATATAATGTTGTCTAAGCGGGACATACCACAAGTTCAGGCTGAGTAGATATCGCAAAATTCCAAAACAAAGCATCAAGTTACTTGCAATCCAAAGCATGAATGTTGATATATCTAGCTTAATTGAAGAAAGTATCATGTA
The DNA here is from genome assembly GCA_021464415.1 of Lonicera japonica. Taxonomy (NCBI): domain Eukaryota; kingdom Viridiplantae; phylum Streptophyta; class Magnoliopsida; order Dipsacales; family Caprifoliaceae; genus Lonicera; species Lonicera japonica. The sequence continues at coordinate 104,566 of JAKCWG010000895.1, forward strand.
AAGTAAGTAGATATGATTATAGTTCAATACAAAACAAGTTATCAGGAGGGCAATTAGCACATATAATGGGATAAAAAGACAAACAGATCAAAGCACAGGGAAACAGAAACAAATGAAAAGCAATAAACTAATACCATGCATTATGAAGTAAACATCACAAATAATAATCAACAGAAAAAAGGAAAAAGGAAAAAAAATGATTTAAGAGAGTGTATCTGTGGATTTCCCACAAAAACATACATAACTTCAAGATCTTCGGTCACAAAATAGAGCCTTAAGACCATTTTGCATCATTAGTGGTGTTGGTGTAGCAAGTGATACAAAACTGAACCTATAAGTCTGAATAAACTCAATGTTTGTTTACCTGTTTTCTTCAAATTCGTACCAATCCAATCGGTATATACACCGTGAAAATATACCTAAATCAATTTAAACAAGTACATCTTGAGTCAAATAACATGAAATTAAAGACTAAAAGTAATAATAGGAGGCTAATTCAGAACGTTGGAACATCTTTACAGAACCTGACAGAATGTTGGAATACTAAAGGAATCCGAGGGCTGGGAAACACACCAGAAAATACCCGAGTTTCGCAACCTGGCCCGCCTCAACCGCCGCGCAGCCTCCTCCGAGTCCGTCTAGGTATCCACGTTGCCGGTGGTAGAGCGACCGACGGTGGTAAGGAGGGAGTTAGGGTGGGGGGGGGGGGGGGGGGGCGGCCGGCGGCGGCGTGGAAAGGAAGGGCACGAAGGAAAGCAAAGGAGAGGAATGGAATAAAATAAAATGAGTTCAATTTTAGGGTTATTATTGACATACATTTAAATATTTTTTAGGCTCCGTTTGATAATAACATAAAAAATAAAAATAAAAATAATTAATTTGTGTTAAAAGATAAAAAATAAGTTGAGGTCTATGGTGAGATATTCTCCATCTCATACTCATTTTTGTGAATATATGTTTTTCATCCTCTTTTAATATTTTGTGAAAAAAAATTCTCCACCATAACTCAAAGAAAATTTTGTCTTGGAAAAAAGCAAAAAGCAAGAGTTAATCTCACCACATACCTCAACTTATTTTCCATCTTCTCATCTAAATTAGTTATTTTTTTTTCATTTTTCATGTTGTTATCAAACGGAGCCTTAATATTTTAAATTGATTCGATTCTTAAGAATTAAGTATGTGTACAGTAACTTGGGTCTTAAAAACTAAATATATGTGTACATACTCAGTTATTAAGCGATGAGCGAGTGTAATTTTTTTACTAAAAATAGTTCGGTCTTTAGATACTGAGTATGTACACATATACTCGACTCTTAAGGGCCGAATAAATATGATAAAATGTTAGTGAATATTTTGGTGTATGTCGATAGCATCCACCTAATTTTATTATTGTTCGGATAGTTATAGAGGAAAAGGAAGGGAACAAAAATAATTTTGTTTGAATAGAAAGAATGTAATTTATTAAAAAAATAAATTATTTATTAAAAATGTTTTCTTTCTTTCTTCCTAATAATGGAAGGAAATAAAATAAGGGAATAGAAAGGAATGATAATTCCTCCCACTCCTTCTATTTTTATTTTATTCTTTTTAAATATTCTATCTAAACAAAAAAAATGTAACAATTCGTCCTCTTTTCATTTTCTTTCCTTCCATTCAAACGAACAGTAAATCTTAAAACTTTAAAATATGGTGGTGTTCGACAAAACTACTTCAAATTGAAAATTTAATTGAAAATTGAAAATAAAAATATTTAGTTTGTTAATTTTAAAAATCGTATTTAAAAAAATATTGTTTGTTTAAATATAATATATTTAAAAATTGAATTTTTTAATATGATAATTTTGTATTTATTATTTTATTTGAATTACATGATTCTTGGTACCAAGAGAATAAAATAAATATTTTATATTCTTTAAAATTAAGTTTTCAGTTTTAAGTAGTGAATTTATCACTTAAAACTTTTGATAAAAAATTTTAATTTTAAGTGATAAAAATTTAGTTTTCAGATTTAAGTTTTGATTAACAAACAATTTTGAAACCAGTTAAATCTAACAATTGTTTTCAGATTTAAGTGATGCAAACAAATAAACCATAAGGTTAATTTAATTTTTTTCACTTAAAATAAAAAAAAAATTATCTAAAATTTTAAGCGGTAAATTATTCACTTAAAATAAAAAATTTAATTTTAAATAGTGTAAAACACATATTTTATATTATTACATTTAAATAAATTATCATACTATCTGGTAGTCCTTAAACTTCACTTTTAACTCTTTAAATTACAGTTCTCATTTTGTAATCCATCATCTCTCGTCTCTCCGTATTCCTTGGGGGTACCAGCACAACCACCTTCAGATTGTGGTATTTTTTGTTTCAATCGGGGTAAAAACTAAGGTACCTCAAACTTAAACCAAAAGTAAAAATTCAATTTCAGTTTAGTTCAGTTCGGTTTCAGTTTCTAAATCTTCAAAACCCAAACTCGAACCAAATTTTTTGATTCGATTTTGGTTTGGTTTTATTCGGTTTTGACATATTTTTTTAAAAAGAAATTAATTTAACATCACAATGTAATATTAATAGTAATGTAAGAATGATTCATATTCAAAATAAAGTCATTATTTTTTAGAAACAATGAGCAAATATATAGGTACCATATTTTATATTTAGTTACTATTTTATTTGTACATTTACAAGAATAAAATACATTAAATAAAATGATGAATTATCTTGTCATTTGATGCGTCGAGAAATTAGTATAATTTATTATGATAATTTAGAATTTAGAGAACATATATTATTACTAATATTAGTATTTTTAATGTTTTTTAGGTGTCAGAAAAGAATTTGGAAAATATTGACAAAGTAGAGAAATTAAAGCTTGTGAAGACACATAAAAGTACGCAATACTTTTAGAGGCATATCTTTTTACTCGGAACTTCAAATAATGCGATTCTTGAGCCTAAATTGAAGAGAATTTTGAGAACTACAACGTTCTAGTTCAGCACTTTTTCAAATTCATCAATCTCAGGATCCAAAATTGCGACGCAAGATGCAGCAGTTAAATATGGCGAAAATTCAATGTATTCAATTACGGGCCCATCCATATGTTTTCTATTAATATTAAAAAGCCCAGCTACTAAAGTTTAGTCGAAGCACATTTATACAAATCTTATAGAGTCATTTGCCAATTAAGCCCATGCAACTAAATCAAGCCCACCTAGTCATGTATTAGTCCTAGTCCAAGTTCAAGAAATATTGCTCAAATATAAAAAAAAAAGGCACACAGTAGCAAGAGTGCTTAGCCGTGCACCTCACTTCTCCTCTCTTTTCTTTGTTTTTCTTTTCTTTTATTTTTGCTTTGAAGCCTAGAAAATTAAAGATTTATTTTTTTAAATTAATGCCAAGTAAGTTTTCTTTCAATCTTATTTGTTATTTAATTTTTATTATGCTAGCGTAAATTTGTGTTAGGGTTACGATGAGTATATTTAATTGATTCCATTGTACGTGTTCATGCTAATTGACTCTACCAATTTAATGCTTTAATATTAAATACAATGCTTCTTATTGGATGCCTATTTTAATTGACAAAAAAATAAAGTTGGATTCTCATTATTTTTTGTTAGATTCACCTTATGATTTGTTAAGAGCTGATATAGGGTGTGTTTTGACGGATGTAGTGAGTGTTTTGATTTTATACATTAGTTTGGCTGTGGAAGAATTACAATTGGATTTTATAAATTAATTGGACTTTAATAACTTTATTTTTCGCATCTAATAGAGTTGAGAGACCAAATTAGTGTGAGATAAGAGTAGAGTTTATGCGCATGAATACTTAGGAAGATGATATTAAATATATGACTCTGAAACCCTAGTTAATTAATTCATTAATTTTATTATCTTGCTTAGTAGTATTTAATTTAGTTCTATTAATTTAATTTACTTGCTTTACTTTATTTTAATTTGATTTATTTAATTAGTTTGATTCTCATCAATTATTCTTAGCTAGATTAGGGATTAGTGAAAGATTAACAAAACAAAATTTAAAACATACTGTTTGAGTTTCTGTAGAATCGACCTCGCTTATACACTATATTATAAATTGATTCGTGTGCTTGCAAGTATTAAAATTTATCACAACAGTAGAACGAAGCCAAATGTATGTCTTCTTTTTTTTATTAATAACCTCTCTTATTAATTTACTTGCTCTACTTTATTTTATTTTATTTGTTTTATTTAATTAGTTGATTCTCATCAATTAATCTTGGCTAGATTAAGAGTTAATAAAAGATTAATAAGATAAAATTTAAACATATTGTGTGAGTCTCTGTGAGATCAACCTCGCTTATACGCTATATTATAAATTGATTCGTGCGCTTGCGAGTATTAAAATTTATCACAACATCATTATGCATGTGATAAAAAAAATCTTAGCATTGTGTAATTAATTCAATAATAAGGGTATGCGTAATGACATTTTTTTTTAATATTATCACAATATGTAATTAATAAAAAACATATTCTTATAAAATGTCATCTTTTTTGTATTATAGTATAATTAGCTTATGCCCTTAGAGTATATATTAAGATTTTTTTTATTATACATAATTTGGTTCAATTCGGTTTACTTCGATTTTGGACTCGCTTGCCCCAAACCTGAACCAAACTTTTCGATTCAGTTTTCTTGTTTTCAATTTCAATTTTTTTCGGTTCAGGGTTTTATGGATTTGTTCGGTCGGTTTTCAGATTGGTCTTAACACCCCTACCGCCATACCCACAGGCCATTGCTTGGTTAAAAAGTTTAAATTATGTGATTTTTTTATTTTCATTTAAAATCATGCAATCCAAATAAACTAAAACGTGCAAAATTGTCATACTAAAAAAAAATAGTTTTCAGATATGTTATATTCAAACAAATAACACTTATTTTAGACACAATTTTTAGAAACTAAAAAAATAATTTTTTCAGTTTTAAGGGTTGTTTATTTTCACCGCTTAAATCTGAAAACTTAAGTTCTCAAATTTAAGTGTTTTAAAATTGTTTGTTAACCAAAAAAATTAAGTGCCACTTAAAACTAAAAATTTTCATCAAAAGTTTTAAGTGGAAAATTCACCTCTTAAAACTGTAAAGTTAATTTTAAAGATTGTAAAATACTTATTTTACTCTATTGAAAACACTCGATTTAAACACTATCCTCTTCTTCTTCCATTACGCAGATCCCCCTTTCTCTTTCTTCCACCCACACTATCCTCTTCTTCTTCCATTACGCAGATCCCCTTTTCTCTCTCTCTTCCACCCACGACGCGGATACTCTCTCACTTCCATCCACATCACTAGACCAGAAGTTGGAGATACGTATCTCCCTTCCTCTTTGTTTTGTTTTTTATTTTATTTTTAAATTAAGGGAAGTCTAAGTATCTCTCTTAATCCTACAAATAAAGAAACCCTCCCTACCCACCCCTATGAGTCGAACACTTGACCTCAAGACAAGAATGAAGGTTGCCTACCATTGGGCCAACCCCTCTCATCTTATTTGCTTTGTTTATGTCTTTATGTTTTCAAATTTTGTTTGTTTTGTTTATGTCTTTAGGACTTTGTTTATGCTTTTATGTTATCAAATTTTGTCAAGTTTACAAATTTTATTTTATGAATTTTGCATTTAGCGAAGTAATGGTGATTTTTAATTTTCATAAATGAAATGGGTTAACTTGGTTGAAAAATATAAATTATATGGTCTTTTTTATTTTCATTTACAATCATGTGATCCAAATAAATTAATAAGGGCAATGTTATCATACTAAAAAAAATTCAGTTTTCAGATGTGTTATATTGAAACAAATAAGATTTTTTTCACATATAGTTTTCAAAACTAAACAAACAGTTTTCTCAGTTTCAATTTTCAGTTTTCAGTTTTTTTATTTATTTTTATTATCAAGCGTCACCTAAAAATTGAGAAGATTGTATTTGAATAGAGGAAAAAAAATTGAGATTTCGAATAAAAGTCAGACTTGAAGTGAAAAAAAAAAGAAGTAAAAATTCATTATTTGGAAAAATTAGAGAATAATTTAAAACTTTTACAAACGCTACGTTTTGGCATTTAAAAATTGCAACTTAAAATTCCACGTAAGAAGATGTTATTTTTCAAATTCTAATTTAAAATAAGTGATATTATAATTAATGCAATTTTTAAACTCTACGTAGAGGACATCCAATGATCCAAACATGAGAAGTTACAATTGAAAAAATTTTAAACAATGAAACTTAAGTTTTATCGATTAAAATTTTGATGAGTTTTAGAATTACTTCGTCAAAACACTAAAAGGATCATTTGGTTCGAGTTTTTGGTAATGGAATAGTCATCCTAAATTCCTGAAAAGCTTTTCACTTTGAATTTAGGATGCCTTACCAATGTTTGATTCGGATAATAATTATTCTTTCACGAAACGTTGAATTACATCCATATAATTTGTTTAAACAAGAATAGTGTGAATTATATACTAAATTTATAAAATTTAAAGGCAAGTCCTAACAATTTTCTAAAGGCATATTAAAAAATTTATTATTGAGAAATACGAAAAGTCATTGCACATATTTAATATGAAAGAAAAAGTTTAATAACACAAAATTTTAAGAGGATAAGTCCATGTCTGAAGGATGCAATGGTAACTTCGGGGCAGTCTCATTCAATTTCAATATAAAGGTCCTAGTTCTTCTTGGAGAAAGCCACAAAGCATTGAGAGATTCATTTCATTTTTACATGAAAGCTAGCCAAGGTCTTGGGACTTGGGAGGTTGGGAATTGGCAATGATCTTAGCACAAGGCGAGTGTTGACTTTGAAGGTCTTAATCTTATTTTGATAATAACAATAAATCAATCATGTGTAATTTAATATGTTCTTAATTTAAGATTATAGATTTCTTATTTATAAAATCAAGAATAGCATGATTGCTCAAAGGAAGTTTGACAAGGATCATTCAATCTATATCCGATCAAATCAACGAAGCATTGGACTAGCAAGAAGATCAATCTCATAAATGCAAATCCATGGAGATCAAGATCAAGGATCATACGCCAAAGCTTCAAGGGAAAAGCCTCAAGGAAGAATCAATTTGAAGAAACAAATCGAAGCATTCAAAGACTCGTTAATTCGATAATTGAGTGAATGCTTAGGTATTATGTAAAGTTTCTTATTTGATTATTTATATAGCTCATACATATTGAAATATCATTCTTAGATTGATCAAAATCAGTTTGAATCAAAAATCATTTCAAAACATCATTCTTGTAAAAATCGGTTTTGAAATAAATTCGTATTAAATTCAAACGATCATTATTTTGAGTTTTCTCGAAAATAGGTGTCTTAGGAACTTATTTTTAAGGTCCCCAAAGCATTATAATTGATTTCGGAGCTTAAATGCAAAAGTGCAAAAAATGGGAATTTTGGCCTTATGGGCAGTCTGGTCCATTAGTCGACTAAGCAGCTTTGCTCAGTCGACTAAGGGTCCATCAGTCGACTGATGGTTTTGCTTAGTCGACTAGTGCTTCAGAATATAGCTGTTGGACTTTTGATTTTTTACCATTTTTGGTACCAAACCTCTCAAACGGTTATATCACTTTTGGGACTATATATACACTATCTAAGACACGTTTTGAACACTTTGAATCACTCTTATACTTTCTACTTCATCTATCTTCAATATTTAAAGATTCAAGAAATTGTTTTTGATTAATCATTCTTATTGAGCTATAAATCTTGATCAATCAAGTAACTCTAGTGTGAGCTTCAATTGTATTCTTTAAACACTTGAGAGTTATTGTTAATTGGTGTGAATCACCAAACAATTTAGTATTCAATTATGAGAGGTAAATCTCATAGAAAAAACAAAAAGGTAAATTCTTGTTTAGAAATTGTGAAAGGTAAATTTCACAAGGTTAGCAAGAGAGATATTATTGTGTGAATATTGTGGTCAAGCAATATTTGTAAAGAATGTGTGAGATGATACACTTGTAGTGGTTTGATCTCACCCGGAAGGAGATTGTTATTAGTGAAAATTCTCGGGGAACTAACCGAGCGCGGATTATGATTTGGTAAACCAAAACTGTGTGGACAAAAAGCCTTAGACTTCAAATCGGTTCAATCTTTCTTACTCAATCTCTTTATTATTGATTGTTTGATTATTTGCACTTAAGATTGTTTATTTAATTGTTTATGTGCTTACATTCCTTGATATATTTTTTTAGTAAATTTGTTTTGCTTAAACATTGTTATAAAAGTTTTTAATTCCGCATTGAAGTTTTTAAATCCTATTCACCCCCCTTCTAGGGTTGAAATCCGACCAACAACGAGTCTTGAGGCAACTGGTAGTACCATTTGATAAGCTGGCGGGGAAAGACCCGCATAGTAAGGCTCATTCTCTTTCCAAACACTCATGATTTGATCATAAAATTGGATTTGAAAAATCTAAAAGTGAATATTTAAAGTAATCATTTATTTGCATTTTTTTAAGAGTCAAACCTTTGGATGAATACCCAATTTTTAGAATGATGAATTACTAACCTAAAACCCGAACTAAACATCGGAATCATTTAATAATGGAATATAGCATTTTGGGAATGATTTAAAAATCGAATCAAACAAGTCAAAAATAAAAGAAAATCTATAGCACTAAAATAAAAAGGTCCCATGTTCATAATAATAATAATAATAATAATAACAATAATAAGGTCCCAAATGACGAATCTAATTAAAGGTGTCAAAATACTATCCAAAAAAATAAAAATAAAATTAAGGGTGTTAAAGCATACTCTATGTTTCGTCTAGTTCTTGTTCAATATATACTAGTAGTATAGATTTTACAAAATAAAATTTAATAAAATTAATTTCCCATTCTCCTCTTTCAATATGTTATTGGGTAAGCTAGGAAACATCAAGAGTGAAAATTATATAATATTTTTATTCATTAGTTGAGTATATTTAACTTTCATGTGAATTTGGATTATGAAAAATGTAGGACAAGTGAAACGATTCACAATGTTAAATTAGTAACTTAAAAGATATATCTTACGTGCTAGCTTGAACTATAAATCAATATTTATTTTTGCCTTTTTTTTCTCGATAATATATCCCAATGTTGATTTATCTTATTTTTTATTCCATTACAAATTATAAATGTAATTATCAATTTTTATTTTTGTCCATGTCTAAAAATGTCCAATTTCTTCCACGAACTCCTATTTTATTTATGACTTTTTTTAGTTTATTTTTAAATCATCTAGCAATTCATTTTTATTGTTTTTAATTTAATGATCCACTCTTGACCGTCATCAATAAAAATTCTTATTTATTATATATATATATATATATATTTATGGCGGTAAGTCATATACTCATATACATATTGTAACGCCTTGACCCATGGGTGTCAAAAAAAAGAAATTTAAAACAATAAATTTGAATCAATTTCATTTTTATATCAAGATGATTTGTAAAAGTACAATTTACAATATCTCCACTTTGCATAATTAATAAAATAATATAGTATTTCTCTTCTATAAAAAATAACTAGACCGTATATGACCTGTTAATCCAATCCAACACCATCTTCCAATCCTGTACCACGTAAATTAAAGAGGGCAGTAATACACATGAATGAAAGCATTAAATTCGAATATTTTATATAGATAAAAAATATCTCAATCTTAACCAATTCAACAAATTCAACCAACTATCACCCGACCTCATATACCGGTCCCTCTTGATAACATGTTAAAAACTACCTACCCCAGCTTTACCACATTGAAACTTCTCTTTCTAAACTTATACAATGAGCTTATTAGGCATTTTGTCGAGTAAACTTAACCATGTATTAATAAGTCCAACAACAATTTAACCATCAAAAATAATCAACACAAATACTAAAAGTCAAACAATTATCATGATATTAAAAGGAGTACGATAAATAAGATAATAAATAATTACTCTAGAGATTAGACGCATGTTATATAATTACTCTAAAGATTATATGCATGTTATGTAGACTTCCTCATCTCAAGAATAACACCATAAAAATATCATCATAATTACGCTTGCTATTCAATAACTCATAGTAATTGTTCCTCATTTTTCAAATTCTTTCTATATACATTATAAACTCCACCATGTAAATAAGGGAAGGGAGAGGGTTATGATATTTGCACCCCTCTTTTTTGTCACTAACACCCTTTAAAATCTTTTACCTTAAACAAATTAAATTTATCTCTACCACCCTTCTCTTCACCCCTTTACTAACTTATTAATTAACTTAATTAATTAATCCTTTATCACAACAAAATAATTGCACCATCTTTCACCACCCCATTCACCACCCTCTTCCTTCTTCTTAAAAACATATATACACACACATATTCAAAACATACATATATACATACACATATATATTCTAAAATGAAAGAAACAAACGAAAAAATGCATATATAAATACATTTTTTCTAAAAAACGAAAAAAAATAATACCCACATGTCTGTTCAAGTACCTAAGGCTCAATTTTAAGCTAATATCAATGAAGATACTCACCCAATGACGGCCGAATATTACCACACTTGCCCACCATAAATTAAACGAGTATATCTCAAAAAATGGAAAGAGGCTTTAGTTCTTATTCAAGTACCAGATATTCAATATCAAGCGAGTGCCAATGAAGATATTCTCCTAATGACGGGAGAGTATTACTATATTTGCTCATCATAAATTGGACGAGTATATCTCAAAAAATGAACCATAATTTAAGTTATTGATGAAGTTTTAAATACTCATGTCGAGCGAGTATTAATGAAAATACTCTCCCAATGACAGAATAGTAGTAACATAATTATGTTTCTTAACTTAAGGGGTAGTAAACTAGAGTGTTTATGATAAAAATTACAAAAGTAGAGGGTATAAGGTAAAGAAAGTGTCAGTAAAAGAGTGTATTTATCACCATTTTTTAAATATAAAGCTATAAAACAATAATTAAGTAAATGGGCCCAATTGGCCCTAAATTTGCCACATTGTGACATTAAGCCCAATTCTAATAGGGCCAGCTCCTAACATACCCACACATTTACACGTACACATATTCAAAACCTCATACACGCACACATAGATATCGATATAATTATATAAATATATAATTTTTCTTTCAATGGCATATTTTTTTTATTAATTAGGATGTTGATGCATATATCATTTTAAGATTGCCAAAAGATCGAAAAAGGAAGATTGAATGGAAGATGGGGTAACACTAATGTTTTTTTGGGTGGGTGATTAAAACCTAACCGAGTCTATTTAAGAAGAAATCAATTCATATGGACAGTGTTATTTACACCCCACATTTTTATCATAAACATTCATTTTATCACAAACATCCCCCAAAGGTAAATTTTTATTCACTAACACCCCTTAAGATTCGTTTAATGAGAGGTGAGTACAAATGCACATACTCGTCCTACTTTGGGAGAATTTGTTTGTAATAACTCGCCTAATATCAACTAATAGATTATTGGAGTGTTTTTCGAATAAGGCTCACTTAATAAGAAGTGAGTGCACTTATATAAACTCGGCTTATATGAGGAGTTGTGTTGCTAAGTATTGACCTAACATCAGGCAATGAACGAGAGTGTTTGTGACAAATAAGGTAGTGTTAAAATAAGTTTTTAGTTAAATTTTGGAAAGGGATGTTTATAACAGATTTGTGGGTGTAAATAACACCACCCATTCAAATTAAGTTGTTTGGACCAAAAAACTTAGGTGATGATGATGAACAGTAAAAACAATAAACATAAAGAAAACCATATTTGTTTTGGGTAGTTTCTTCCGGTTGCATTAATTCCCAATATGATAGTACATCATTCCTTGTATGTATGTGTTTGTTTCACTAGCTCAAAGGTTTAAATAAAATAGATACAATTGTTAGGGGTTTTTGGTTTAAGAGGAAGAAGAGAATATCTGTGGAAGTGAGTGTAAGGATTGATTATAATTGATTATTAAACTGTGGGTTCCCTTCCTATTTATATGTGTAGGATAAGGTTACATTAGAGTTTTGGGTGAATGGAAATTATTATAAAGGGTAAACTTGGGTACTACTCGAAGATTATAGATGTTCATAATGTTGTCAAATTTGTAAAAGTAGTTATTTTTATCACTTATCCTCCAAATACATATTAGTCGATCAAATAATTGCTTACTGGAGATAAAGTTGGCCCATGTAGACACCCCGATCCGTGACCCCCGCAAGAACCCTAACGACTTTTGAGAACTACTATTTTTGGAGTCCAGGACCCACCCGAGCACCCGTAACTACCCCGAAAGGGTTTGTTGGCCAACAAACCTGTTTTTAAGTGGGATTGTCGCACGACATATCAGTATGTCCCGCGACAATCACTGATATGTCGCACGACAATCACTCCTATGTCGCGCGACAAACCTCTCTGACCCCGACCATCCACTCTCTGATAAATCAGTCTGTCAGAGACATCACTTCAGCCGTTTGTCGCGCGACATTGTACACATTGTCGCGCGACACATGCCATTTCGGGGGAAATGTCGCGCGACAATCCTCCCCGAGCAGTATAAATAGGCTAACACCCCCAAGGGTTCAACGACAGTAATTTGGAATTGAAGAATTATTGGCTTATATCTGATTTTCTAGTCTTGTATCAAGCATTCTCGATTCTCGTCTTATTTCTGAAGAAGTACCGAATCTATTATCGACACTCGACGTGTCCCGTCTCTGGAATCGAATTCTCGAAAATATCTGAATAAGGAAAAGATTATTATCGCCGGAGATCGCTCTGCCGTATTTTATTTTCTTTCTTATTATTATTATCGTCAGGAAGGTAAAGAAAGTCTCTTCTAGTATTTAACATTAAATATCTGTGTACTCGTTTTATTTCTGTTGTTTGTCCACGTTTTATTTGAATAAACTTATTGCCAAGTTACAAATAGTCTACCGTTTTCAAAATAAAAGACCCTGATAAAACCATTTTCAAAACCAGAAGAGTAAGTATATTACCATCCGGATTAAATCCTGTCTTTAAAACTCGGACCGGTAGAACTTACTTAGGAATTAAAAACTCGGTATATCCTATCTATTTCATAGATTGTGATACGTCTGACAGAACTCCCCCCAAGAGTTCTAATTCTATATTAAATTAGTTCCAATATAAGATCCAAACTTTTTCCAAAACAAGTCAAAACTCGGGAAAAATCGTCGTTATCTGAGAAATAACACGGTAAAACTCCCTCTAAAGTAAAACAGCTCTTGTCACTTATATTTGTCTTTCCTAAAACTAAACATTGGATCTCGGAACACAGAGGTTTTCATCCCTTTTCCTGTTTTCCCAAAATTAGGGTTTTAATTTAGAAAGTAGTAGACTGTCAGTAAAAGCATCCAAGTTTTTCAACATAGAATAAACATATAAAAGACCACTAGAGACCGAAAGGGCGGAATAGGTGCTTAACACCTTCCCAAACCGTAATATAGTTTTTGAACCTTATAGAATCCTGGTTTCATAGACAAACGTGTAAAGAAAGGCTTAACTATAGCCTTTCCTATTACACAACCTCTTTTATCTGTTTTCTCGTAAAACGTACTGGCGACTCTGAACGAACCATCTTGCATCTAGAAATAGAACATAGGAACGCCTGATACGAACCATCAACCAAGATACTCCAGCAAAAGGAACGACAGAATCTGTTCCGACGTTTCAGACGCCCAACAACGGGGACGAGACCCGGGGGTCGCATTTGCGGATTCTCACAGCCCTCTAGGCTTTAATTGTAGACCGACTAATAATTTGTGTTCCTAAGCTTGGCCTTGATGAAAAGGCCATATCCAATTTTTACCTCCCACATTTCCAATATTGTTTTGGGTATGACTACATTAATGATAACATGTGCTAAAGATACGATTTTTTATTGTTGAAAAAACATCTTGTGATTTCAACTAGGTGTGTTGTGGTGAATTTTAAAATCGAATAATTGAATTATACTGATCTGTTAAAAATCGAAATTGAATTAAAAAAACCGAATATGTAAAGCTCAGGTTTGAATTGTACAAGTGCAAAACCAAGCCGAACCAAACGTGTTGTCTTACAATTTATTTCTTGTCAAAGCATATATATGAAAACCAAATAAAACCAAATCGAGATGGAATGGGCATCTTAAATTCCGAAAAAGCTTTTCTCCTGACATCTAAGATGCTTTGCCTAAGCTTGGTTCAAACATGAATTCTTCTTTCTTTAAACGTTAAATTACCTCTCTATATTTGGTTTGAAGGAGAATATGAGTGAAATGCGTGTGAATTACCAAAATATTTTTAATTTTATAAAATTAAAAGATAAGTCCTAACAATTTTATAAAGGTAAACATTTGTTTTATTATTAAAAAATGTGAAAAGTCGTTGTATGTATTTAATAATAAAAATAAAAAGTTCAATAACAAAAAAAATTAATTTTTTATAAAATATAAATGAAAAAAAATTGTCCTGATAATTATAGGGCATACGTTGATCTTAAGAGATAATATTATAAGAAAATTTTAAAAAAAATGGGCTTTTAGTTTTTAACCCTACGAATTTAAATTATTTTGCTTTTAACCCACACCATTTGGAAAATTTGTCATTGCCCCAAAAGTGCATAATTACTAAATATATATTTTATAAATTTTTTATTGTGTTTTTTTTCTTTTATGTTTTTCCCACCTTATCCGTTTTTTAATTGTTCAAACTAAAATAACATATTAGACATAATTATTACACACAAGCAAAACTATCAATACAATTATAGTAAAAAATAGATTAAACAAGTAAAAATAGAAACTCAGGGATCGTTTGTTTTGCCACTTAAATAGGTTTTCAGATTTAAGTCTTATGAAAGTGTTTGTTTGACAAAAAAATTAAGTAATTTGCCACTTAAATCTGAAAATTTGCTTCCAAAATTTTAAGTGACAAGTTTGCTACTTAAATTTGAAAACTTATAACTTCTCATTACAAAATGCCTATTTTACCCTTATTAAAGCCTTAATCATGTGATCTAAATACACTAATAAGGAAAAAATTATCATATTAAAAAAAATCAGTTTTCAAATGTGTTATATTCAAACAAATAACTTTTTTTCAGATACAGTTTTCAAAAGTAAACAAACAATTTTTTCAGTTTCAGTTTTCAATTTTCAGATATTTTATCAAACTCTACCTTAGTCATATTAAAACATCAAACATTAAAACTCGAGGCATCTTGAGGTCATATTAGTAGTATATATTACATATAAATAAAACAAAAAAAGCAATCATATATATAAAAAAAAGCATTGAACAAGTAAAACTAAAAACATAGTCATATTTAAAAAAAAAAATACCCAAGTAAAATTAAAATGACATTACACAAGTCAAACTAAAAATGCAGTTATATTAGAAAAGACATTATACAAGTAAAATTAAAAACACTGTCATATAAAAATGATTCAGATAAAAAATGTTAAATACAAAGAAATGTAAAAAGAGGGATTCAAAAGAGTGGAAATAAAGAATTTACTAACCTTAGAATGAGCGTTCTAACAAATCATTATTCTTGCACCAAATAAAAGATTATTGGTGGTTCCTTGGATCGTATATTATATTATCGCAACAATACATAAATTTACATTAAACCTTTTGTAGATCTCATATTCCACCTACACTAGACTTTCACATTAATGATTGATACCCTAAATATGTGTTTTTGTACTGCTATATTTCTCTTCGTAATGAAAAGTATTTTTCATCAGAATTAAGGGTCAATCTTCAAAACCTTCATAAATAGATGGATAACAATTTGTAGAGAGATATGTAGCCTTTTAATTCATTTGTATTATTTGTTATTTAATTAATTTAAAAAAGAATCTTAGTAGAGATATATATTATTAATTGTGTTAGAGTTAAACACTATTAGAGATGATACATATTTATTATTAATTTTTTTATTCAATAAAGATAATTTAGTTAGATTAATGTTATAAAATCTATAATATTATAAAAGTGAATTTTTTTTTTGAATTTGAGCTAAATCTTAAAAATTGGGCTATTAATTAATTTATTAAATGCGATGGATTTAAGTAAAGGGATCCTTCAAATCTTGGGGCAAATACTAATTTACTATATAAAAAAATACATATTCTTGAAATAATACATTCCTACCTCAAAATTCGAATCGAACATCAGAATTTTTCTAAAATAAAATATAACGTTTCAAAAATAATTTAAAACTCAGAACAAACAAATCCTAAAAGTATTGTTTGGGTATGAGATTAGAAGATTTATTAACAGTAACCAAAACGAACTGAAACCAAAGACATCCCCCCCCCCTTCTAGAAAAAAAAAAGAAATAGAAAAACCAACTCTGAACACAAACACACACGCATAGATCGGTTTGTAATCTTGGTGGATGCCCTTCAATCAAATTTATGATAAGTGGTTGAAGGAGAATAATGTCTTTGTTCTGATTTGGCAACCTAACGATGTTCCTGAACGTCTGTTGAGGATGATAGAAAGGTTTGAAAAGTTGAAAGGGCAAAGCGATCTGGATTTTGAGTCTTTGTTATCTGGAGGTATAATTTTGGGTCTTTTTATCCAAACGTTGACATATATTGCAGTTAATATATAGAAAGGTCATTCCACTGCAAGAAATAAAAAATAAAAAGGAAATAGTTTTTGCTATGTTTGAGAGTTTACGAGAGAAAAAAAAAAGAAGAGAAAGGGAAAAAATAATTTTTTCTTTCTTTCTTTTTGTTTGAGACTTTAAGAAGAAGATAATGTTGCAATCTATCTTTGGTGTTTAGTAGTTGAAAGCAAAAATAAAGAAAATATTATATTTTAAAATTTTATTATATATTTTAAAGATTAAATTATCAATACATTAAATTTTTATTAAAAAAACTCTCTTTTCTCCGATTTGAAGTGAAAGTTTTAAATAATTTTCTCACCCCTCTCTCTCTCTCTCCTATTCTTTATGTAAAAACTCCTAAATGAGAGAACACCTTTCTCTCAAAGTTAAAACTCCTAAACATAAGGTTCAGCTACAAGCGCGAGTTGACGACAAACCACATATATCACCATTCTTGATGAAACTGCAATTTATGTTTCTTTGGGTTGATTGATGTGTTGCATACTATTTTAATTGCTTAATTGTTGACAGACATACCCCAAGACCCACTATGACCCTTTGTTGCTTGTGGGGAAAACGTTCATTACCTCACCTATTATTTTTTGCCAAACTTGACATAGTTGCATATTCTGAGTTTGATTGATGAACGATGCTTAATATTGTGACTTCTTTTCATGTTTTCATCATAATGTATTCAGTTGAACCATATTCTGAATCTGAGGTTTGTTTAATGTGTTTATTTTTGTTTTGTATTGATCATAAGCTGGGCCGTTGGATTCAGAAAGTTGGAATATAAACTTGTTTTATTTAATATTTATGGGTCTTTGATTATAGATCATTTAGTTTCTTATACATATGAACTAGATTAGGTTTACTTTAGGTTTTTTCCCCTTAAATAACGAGCATAAGTTCCTTTGACCCATGAATGTATATATGGTTTGAGATCAGTGTTTTAAATAGCGTTGAGTAGCGTGCAACACCGGGCGTTATAGCGTTAAAATTTGTCTCGCCACAATGTTGCGTGCTTTAAATAGTGGATGGCTCAAATAGCGTTTGCTATTTGCCGACGTGGCAAGCTAATTACAAAATTGCGTACGCAAAATACACGAAATAGGTTATTGTGTACACTATTTGAGCAGAGGAAGAAGAACAGGGGAAGAGGAAGAAGTATAAAAAAGAGGAAAAGAGAGAAAAACAAACCTTAGTAATTCTCTTCTTACCTCTAGCATCGAGAAAACGAGATGCAGAGAGAGATAGTGTTAACACCTCATTTTGCGACCCCCCACAAGAATCCTGATCTCCAAAGAAATGCACACGCATGCATGCACGAAGCATTCTTAAATGCACACGTACTTTGTACTTATGATACAGGTCAAAGAAGAAAGCCAAAAGGATCCCAGATGAGAAGTTACAAAATTATCGAAAACTGCCGGAACCAAAAACCGTCAAAACTCCTGGAAACTTGTGAAAGGAGAATTACGCTTTTCGAATCATCCTCAAATTTTGAGAGTTATTAAACATTACCATAAGGAGTAGCATACTAGAAAATCAACTCGATCCGACGGTCGGATCTCCGAAAATTTAGAAAACCATGAGTTTGTTTCGGGTGATCAAATGGAGACCTTCTCGAAGTTAAAATGATCTGAAGTTTGTCCATTAGATAGGTATTATCGTGCGAAAGAACATATTCAAATTTTAGCTTTGTCGAACATGGGATAATCAAGAATCAATTTGTCTATCGTGCAATTCTAGTCGAAATGTCCTTCTTAACAAATTAAAATAATAGAGGCCTTCCCGAATTCTGATCAACCTAAAATTTGGATACAAGCTAGAAAACATTTGGAGGGAAAACATATCCAAAATTCAGGAAAATTCAACGACTGAAAGTTCAATTTTCGAGGTTGTTGTACGCAAGTACGTTTCCTACGCTCGAACAAACTCTTTGTACCAAACTGAGGAGATTGAATCCTTCCTAAATCCGATTGTCTCCAATTTTTTACACAGTCTATAAGACTTCTACTGGCAATACATATCCAAAAATAAGCATCATCCAACGGTTATAATTTGACTTACCATACAAATAAGTGACCTTGTATGCAACAAGTACCTTTCCTACATGGGAACAAACTCTTTGTACCAATCCAAGGAGACGGAGTCCTTCCCGAACTCCGATCGTTTTCAAATTTTTACAGGGTCTAAAAGACTTATATTGTCAATATATATCCAAAATCAGCATGATCCAATGGTTATAACTTGACTTGTCGTACAAACAAGTGACCTTGTCTGCAACAAGTACCTTTCCTACTCAGAAACAAACTATTTGTACCAATCAGAGCAAAAGGAGACCTTCCCGACCTCTGATCGACCTAAAATTTTGAAACAATCTAGAAGACTTCTATTCCCAACACATATCCAAAAATTGACATGATCCAACGGTGGGAAGGCTTCTCGATAAGCTCCAAGAGTCCTAGTTGCAATATCTTGTCTTGCTCTCCAAGAATTTTTTCAACTATAAATAGACCTCCCCTCCATTCATATTTTTCATCAACAATCAAGGGAATTTCGTGGTACACACCAAGAGATCCTTATTCTCTCCCTCCAAAGAGGGTCAGGTATAATTTTCTCTCCCTTCTTTTATTTATTCGTTAGTTTTATAATTTATATTCTTGTCTGCATAATTTTTATCACTTGATCGCTTTTCAAAACCCTTTTTCAAATTGTTTTTCAAAACCAAAGGCGTATAATAAACCCAAATCCAATTCCAAAAAAGTATTATTACTTCTTTACTTTTTCAAAAGTCTGGATTAGCGGTATTGTTATACGAAGGAATCGATAATCGCTATATATTCAATATAACTCATAGATTGCAGTGTATATGTGATAAATACTCGATTATGAGAGCACTAGTGCCATCTATACCGGTTTAATCAATAGACTATGGTACACAATCGGTCAACTCGCCTCATATTACATCGAATATAAGATTCCACATTGAATCAGTTTTCGAAAAGCCCAATGCTTTACAAAATCACTTGTTTCATTGCATCTATTATTATCAAACTCTCTTTTTCAAATCACACACACACACACACTTATTTTTAAAATCATGGGCGAATTAGGAAACACATCGTTTTCATCCCAACTCCAAAATTTCGATTTCTAAGGCAAGCACGAAATGCTATAAAGTAATAGCAATAGCATGCAAGAAATGAATTATAACACACGCATATCCTACTCAATAGACCGAAAGGGCGAGTTTGGTGCCTAACACCTTCTCGATTCATAACTTAATCCCCGAACCCTCAAATCAACTAGTTACGCATATATTGTGTACAAGAGGATATTTAGTCCATAAATACGTCTTTTTTATACGAACCTTTTTTGTTCGTTTAGTAAAACAAACTGACAACTCTTATTCTTTTTGAAACTGATTTTCAAAGCGACACAGAATCGCCGCCCATGAGGACTCCGGGCGTCGAGAATGCGGCTTCTCACAGTGGCGACTCTGCTGGGGCTATTTTAAGAGGATTAGACTCTAAACAAGAGTATAATTTTTTTTTCCTTTACGGCCTTAGTCATAGGATAATATAGATGTGATTTAGGTGGAAACCTTAATTCCTTTTTGTTTGTAATAATTGTTTAAGGAAAATCTTTTCACAAATAAAATATGAAAGTACTTCAACAAACCCTAAAGCGCTTATCATAATGAACCTCCATAATTGTTATTTTGTATACACCCACTATCATCATGCATTATCATGAGTGTAAATTTACCCTATCAACCTCAGGACCAAAGTCATGACTAGGCCGTGGACTTGCGGGTCTACACTAGCCAAAAGCGTATGGGACCACTTTTCTTGGCCAAGTACTAAACTAAGGTATACCGAGTGACGAAAACACTCACATACTCAGAATGTATATCAAAAGGTCCTTGCACGTACTCGCCCTTGATGTATATAGCAAGACCTAGCTAAATATGAGGGGTCCTAAACCTTACCCTTTCAAACTACACTTGCATAGAGGATGCATCAACTTAGTACACATAAATTTCTACATGTTTTTTTGACCATCAGTTGTGAGACTAGTGAACAAAAGGCCTTGTCATACATACCAACTCTTGGTTTGGCAAGTACGGCCGGTGGCTGTCTAACCCCGTCCATAGAAATCCCTCACTAAAACCCATTAGTGAGAATTTTTCTGTCACTATTTCCATGAAAAGCAACTCTAATAGGAGAGAACTTCCCGATTTTTCAAAATATTTTTTCAAAAAAATGAGTCATTTTCGAAAATGAATTTTAAAAAAATAATTTTCAAAATCGGAAGGTTAAAGGGACACCCCGTGAATTTATATTCCCACCCTAAATCTGTCCACGGGGCTCTCAAGTTGTTACTGTTGGTCTATTTTTGCCTAAACACCAAAAAGTGATTTTCGATTTACATATCTTCAAGTCACACTCTTTTTCGAGAATTACGCAATCAATTGGCAAAAAGTATCAGTTATTTAGTTCTGGCTCGCTGTCCTTATCTCCGTCTTTTCTCCACCACTTTCAGGTTTTTATTGCCGATACACACTGGCCAGTTGGGCTGGTAGGGATCATACATACAGATTTACTCGACCAGACTCATCTCTCATCATGCCACCACGACGTGCTCTTGATTATCACAATGACCAGATATAAGTTAACGAAGAAAGGGTTAATGATGCCGAGGGTCAACACCATGCAGCGGATCTGCCGCCCGGTCATGTTTTACCAGTCAATCCCGAAGCTCTTACTCTAGAACAACTTTACCAAATGATACAGGATTTGGCTCGGTCTATAAACACCATGACCAATCTGCATAGGACCACCCAGGCCCGTCTGGATACCTTACTTGCTGCTCGGGCACTTATCGAACTGAATCAACCAAATCCTAATCCCGCTCACAACCAAGGCCAAGGTCAAGGCCAACCTATTCCACCACCTCAGCAAAATGTCCTACCAGTTCCCCCACTGCGCCAAAGCTCGCCAGTGCCAGATGCTGTCAATATATGGCTCCATCCTGAACACAATCAACCCCGACAACACCATTACCCACTCTTCAAAAGGCACGAACCAGATCCATAATGGGGCAATACTACATGAAGTCGACTAAATAGATCATCCCACCCCACGATAAATAAAACAAAATAAAGCCTCATAACCCTGAACTGAATAAGGTTATGAAACAAATACAAAAATCTCCCCTAATCTCTTTAAAACCTAAGCCATACTTCACAATACAAGCTCTCCCCCTAAAAAAAATCTCAAAAATCCACATCATGTATATTTAAGCTCAACAATGCATTAAAAAATCTCGAAATGTAGCCACCCCAATGAAATTTAAGGCCTTTGTTCGCCTATTCTTTGTATGGTTTATAAACTCACCCACCCATTTCCATCACTAAACCACTAGGGTCCCAACACACATTGATTTCTTAAGGGTTGTAAAAAGTACTGTTCAATGGCACACTAATGAATCATTTACAATGTTTCAACCAATTAACCAATACTTCGAAATCACCATAAGATAATTAAAATTTATCTGCTAAAAACGATTGGCATCACAGATGATTTAACCATCCCCTCTATCCACAATATTAATTTAACTCAGGATATTTTAAACCTGATGAACTAACAAATGGTATTTGTCAAGAATCCCACTATTTTAAAAAACGCAAACCACAAAATATTTTATTAAACGACACCGAAAACTTGCCACCGTTGAAACCACCCAACCCCGTCCTACTTAAAACCCGTTGACCTTAAAATAACCACCTCTCACATCCCACTCCAACCTAATCAACGAACTAATTATTTAATCCCTATCCCCTCTATTCAACCATCTCCCCCAATGGCCAACACTAATTTCCACACATCCACGAAATCGATACTCCCATCGTCTTAGGCCAAGGGTTCATGAACCACAAATGTTAGAAAAAACAAAAATCTCATATTTCCCTCGTCTTCTCCCCCTCCTAAGTAAAACTCTAACATGCATGAAACGTGATAGTGATGTAACACAATGCCACCGTCACCCCACACCCTCCTGCGTCATACTTCAAGGCATTATAGTTTCATAAATTGCTTATCACCAGCACTGCATTGAAAAATACCTGAGCTGAAGGCATGAGATCTTCAAGTTGTCACCAAGAAAAACCATGATCCTTAACATAATCCTTATTAGTCGAGAGCCTCCACATGGAGGGATCATTTAATACCTATTAGTCGATTAAGAAGAAAGAAGATGTTTAGAAACCCAAAAGTTATCTGTTTCGAATGGGTAACTCCATCTCAGTGTACAATGTCAAAATCCTGTAAACAGAGGATAGAAGTGAAAAAGACTAAGACTAGAATATTATCTAGAAATATGATAATTATTAAAGAAATTCCATAAATTTTGAAAGTGCCAGTAATTGATAATTGCTGTCATAATAGTAAAAGTATTGCTCCCTCAGTGTGAGAATCCGGATCTCCGACCCGCGGAGAAGGAAAGTCCTCTTGTCTCGGTTTAAATTTAAACTGTTTAAAAGAGTCGCACAGTTTGTTTTACATGACGCAACAAACAATCACTTACGACAATTACGAAACGAATATATCAATCCATTTTTACTCATCAGAGATCATTTAAAAATACTTTAATTAGGGTTCGGAACTACGTTACGAATTGGGAAGGTGTTACACCCAATTCTCCCTTTCGGTCTCTTAATGGAACATGTATTTAATTCCTAATTAAAAATCTTGCAAGTAGTTTGGATTGTTTCTATAATAGTCCTTTCTGGATATAATTTAAATTAAGATAAATTGTATCATTGAAACTCAGAGCTTTGCTTGCGATGCAGCGCCAACGTATTCATTAGTGATGAAATCAGAGTCTCGTAGTTCCGTTGTTTGGAAACTATTTTTGTATTTTATATTTTGTTTTGAAAACGTGGTCAAAACGATTTTTAGATTTCTTGTAAAACTTAGAAAGAGCTTATTTTGAAAGTAATGAACTTCTTTGCAAGTTATATAAATTTCTATATTAAAACGGATATTGAAATACAGTATTAAAATTAGAAAAGTTGTAGAAAAGCGTACCTGATGCGCCTGAAGAATAAAACAGAACCTTGCCTTGATTTCCTTCTTTGCCTCATTCTCTCTCTAAAACTTTCTCTCTCTAACTTTCTCTCTCTAAAAATTCCCTCAAAGAAAGATCTCTCTAATAATTTTGACAGAACCTCCACTTACTAAAAACACTATTGAGTGTTGATGCCTCAAATGGGAGCCCAATGGTCCTATTTATAGCACAAATTCCGCCAAAAAACGCTCCAAATGAGACCAACCGCAGGGGGTAGCCGTAGGGGGTGCGGCTAGGACGTGCGGTTGGGGCGTGCGACAGGGGGCTGAGGCTAGGGCGTGCGGCTAGGTTATATCAGACTCCCAACGCGGCCGAAAATGGAGTCTTTCCTAACGGTCTTCATATGTATGATGACTCAACACTTGATGCAAGATGCTTGTTTTAAGAAAACCGGTGTTCGCACGAGAGTCGTGGATTGTGGTGTTCACACCCGGTCAAGGACTAGGCAAGAATAATCAGGGCATTGAAGAGCCTATTGTTGTTAAAGCCCAAATACGCAGGCAAGGCTTGGGTTATCAGGATGGGAAGATGAAATTTGGATAAGATGCATCAAATAGAAAGTGGTCAATCTCAAGGAAGATCACTCGAGCACACATCAATGTGGTCAGCTTCAATTGGGTAAAGATTACGTCAGAATCTGATTTAGCCAAGGAAGAAGGTTTGGCCAGGTGGGTACAACAGCTCACAAGGTCAGGAAAATCATAACACCCGTTGTTGATTTGGAAATCGGTTTTGAAAAGAATAAGAGTCGCTAGTTTGTTTTATTAAACAAACAAAAAAAGGTTTGTCTAAAAGAGACGTATTTATGGACTAAATATCCTCTTATACACAATGTATGCGAAACCAGTTAATTCGAAGGTTCAGGGATTAAGTTACGAATCGGGAAGGTGTTAGGCACCCAATTCGCCCTTTTGGTCTCTTGAGTAGAATATGCGTGTGTTATAATTCAGTTCTTGCATGTTATTGCTATTACTTTATAGCTTTTCGTGCTTGTCTTAGAAACCAAAATTTTGGGAATGGTATAAAAATGATGTGTTTCCTAGTTCGCCCATGATTTTGAAAAAAAAGTGTGTGTGATTTGAAAAAGAGAGTTTGATTATAATAAATGCAACGAAACAAGTGATTTTGTAAAGCATTGGGCTTTTCGAAAACCGATTCAATGTGGAATCTTATATTCGATATTATATGAGGTGACTTGACCGATTGTGTACCATAGTCTATTGATTAAATCGGTATAGATGGCAATAGTGCTTTCATCATCGAGTATTCATCACATATACACCGCAATTTATGAGTTAGATTGAATATATAGCGATTATCGATTCCTTCGTATAATAATACCACTAATCCGGACTTTTGAAAAATTAAGAAAGTAATAATACTATTTTGGAATTGGATTAGGCTTTATTATACTCCTTTC
Source organism: Lonicera japonica (assembly GCA_021464415.1). Classification (NCBI taxonomy): domain Eukaryota; kingdom Viridiplantae; phylum Streptophyta; class Magnoliopsida; order Dipsacales; family Caprifoliaceae; genus Lonicera; species Lonicera japonica. The sequence goes on from JAKCWG010000895.1 coordinate 129,798, forward strand.
GTTTTGAAAAACAATTTGAAAAGGGGTTTTGAAAAGCTATTAAGTGATAGAAATCAGACAAGAATATAAATTATAAAACTGACGAATAAATAAAAGAAGAGAGATAAAATTATACTTGAGCCTCCTTGGAGGGAGAGAATAAGGATCTCTTAGTGTGTACCACGAAATCCCCTTGATTGTTGATGAAAATAATGAATGGAGGGGGGTCTATTTATACTTGAAAAAATACTTGGAGAGCAAGAAAATATATTGCAACAAGGACTCTTGCAGCTTATCGCGAAACCTTCCTACCGTTGGATCACTCTGATTTTTGGATATGTGTTGGGAATAGAAGTATTCTGGATCGTGTCAAAATTTCAAGTTGATCAGATTCCGGGAAGGTTCCCTTTTTTCTATGATTGATACAAAGAGTTTGTTTCCGCATAGGAAAGATAGTTGTTGTAGACAATGTCACTTGTTTGTACAACAAGTAAAGTTCTAACCGTTGGATCATGCTGATTTTTGGATATGTATTAACAATATAAGTCTTCTATACTCTGGAAAAAATTAGAGATGATCGGAGTTCGGGAAGGACTCGGTCTCCTTGGCTTGGTACAAAGAGTTTGTTCCCGCGTAGGAAACGTACTTGCGTACAACAATCTCGACAATTGAACTTCCAACCGTTGGATTTTCCTGAATTTTGGATATGTTTTCCCTCCAAATATTTTATATCTTGTGTCCAAATTTGAGGTCGATCAGAATTCAGGAAGGCCACTATTTATTTTAATTTACTACGAAGGACATTTCGACTAGAATTGCATGATAGACAAATTGATTCTTGATATTGATGGAAACTTAGTTCCAGAATCGTTTAATATTGCGTATAGACCAAACAAAAATTTTTTATGTAAAACCCTAGTGCGGAATCGGATTTTACCTTCGAGATCTCTCTGGTTTGATCTCGTCTCAGCACGAACAGGAATTGATGGAGACGAATCGAGAACACGGGCTCGATATAACCTCAAGATCTTCTATCGTATTCCTTTCGCCGTGCAATCTTGTACCGAGTGTGGGCTGCGGTATCACCAAGATCTCCTTCTCTACTCTCTCCGGCACAAACCCTAAATTCGTGAGAATTATTGTGTCGAGAGAAGAGGCAAGGTTGGCATATATAAAAGGCTACGATAGGGACCTAAGGGAGAAATAAGTGTTTGGGCTTACTATGGAAAACTGGAATCCAATTCGATTAAAGAATTGATTCCTTCCATAAATTATAATTGCACACCACTAAGAATTATAATTGCACTCCCGTCCTGTAATCGATCAAAATTATATTTCGGAGCTCCTTATTATTAAAGATATTTTACATTTATCCCACACGTTAAGATTAAGATAAACCGTCTATGTTAAATTTAATACTGACAATTATATTTAAATGACTTCTTAATCCTTGAGCCTACCACTTAACTTATTTGACATGTCGGATTAACATAATCCACCTGCAGGGTTTGACATGATCAAAACTTATAAGCTTCTCAAGGGGTTATCATCAATCCCTATACCGGGACGCGGATTCCGTCAATAATTAATATTCATCATACATATAGTGTCACCATCCAATTCACGAAGATTATTGATCCATAAATGAATCTCACTTTTAATGAGTCAAAACAACAAACACTACATATATATGTTTATTAATTATTTCAAGATTAGAGTATAAGTAATCATAATAACCATGGGATTTAAATTGTTTTATATAGTCAGTATAAAAACAATTAACCCAAACTGGTCCTGTTCAATACACATAAAGTGTACTAGCACAACGAGTTAAAACTGTACCGTTTCCTGTAGTCAAGATAAACTACTAAAACTTGTGCTACAATCCTACCGATGGTTGTCCAATTCCATCTAAGATCGTGAACCAATAAACTTATATTCCACAAGAACCGATGATATCCTCTGTGTGTAAGCTATACTCTACACACCAAATCATCTACTATATGGAATAAAAGACACACACACATGCACAATATTTAAATAAATAATATCATGCAACCATTGCCCATAAAGATTCTCATTAAAATAGCAAAACCGAGTCTATATAACAAATCAAAACCAATAATAATAAAATCATGGCTTTTAGTATATCACTCTAACAGATTATCCCATGCCCAACAAAGCTGAACTTTGAATATGTTCTTCCCTATGATAAGAGCTATCTACTGACCAAACTTCAGACCATTTTAACTTCGAGAAGACCTCCATTTGATCACCCGAAACAAACTCATTATTTTTGAATTTTCGAAGATCCGACCATCGGATCGAGCTGATTTTCGGGTATGCTACTCCTCATGGTAATGTTTAACAATTCTCAAAGTTTGAGGATGATTAGAAATGCATAACAAGTTTTCAGGATTTTTGACGGTTTTCGGTTCCGACAATTTTCGATAATTCTGTAACTTCTTATACGGCGTCATTTCGGCTTTCTTCTTTGACCTGTATCACATGTACATAATATATGCATCCAAGAATGCTCGTGCATGCATGTGTGCTTTTTTATTTGGAGTTCGAGATTCTTGCGGGGGTCGCAAAATGAAGTGTTCACACCTGCAAGAGAAAGGAAAAGAGGAAGGAAAGAAAGAGGTGGCTCAGCCCTAAGGGAGCCAAGTTGTTGATTAGTTGAAGAAGACTCAGGCCCAAATATCTATTTGTGGATTATTGGTCTCTTCCAAGCCCTACATAGCAACATTTCTTAAGCTCATGGATGAGGCCATAGTCCCAATAGAATCAACCCCGGAACAACTAACAGCAATGATCGGGACCCTAAGCCTACATAATAGTTTGTCCTTTTCAGACGAAGACCTATCGCCACTAGGGATGAACCATGATCAAGCACTCCACATATATGTTGAAACTAGAGGAATAGTAGTCCCAAAAGTAATAATTGACAATGGGGCGACTATAAACGTCTGTCCACTCAAAACCTTTAAGGCTTTAGGACTCGATGAAAGTAGCTTGGGAGAATCCCCGGTAACGGTAAAGGCATATGATAACACCAAAAGGGCAGTATTAGGGTCTGTTGACTTGGACTTACTAATTGGGCCGATTGAGTTTCCTGTTGAATTCCAAGTTATCGACATACCATCTAGCTCCAACTTGTTGCTCGGACGTGCATGGATACATTCGGTAGGAGCTCTTTCATCTTCTTTACACTAAAAGATCAAGATCCGGTAGGGGATGAGGTTATCGTGATACATGGTGATTGTGATAAAACTATAATGCCTAAAGATACGCATATCTTAGGTATAAGAAGTCAAGATGTGCAGTTGGGGGGCTTCCAATACGAACCTAGGGTACAAGCTCTGACTACACAAAAGCTCAGGTATTTACTGCCTGAAACAGTGCTATTTTTGAATAAATGAGAGGTAGCCATGATGAATACTATAGGTGATAAGCACCCAAAGCTGTTATTTTTAATTCCCCAAATGCTGAAATTTAAGTGTCAAAAATTGCATTATGTTATCTAATGTTGACATTTAGTTGTTTTGCAGGTTCTTGTCTCAATTGATATGATTAAATGCTTAACTTTGTTGAATATGTGAGACAGGACACCTAAAGTTGCTCGGATAGTTTTTAAAGCATAACTTTTTGCTCGGAACTCCGAATCATGCGTTTCTTGAGCCTAAAATCAAGAGAATTTCGAGAGCTACAACTTTCCAGTTTAACACTTTTTCAAATTAGGCCATCTTCATATCCGAAATTTCATTACAACATTCCGGCAGCAAAAGAGATAAAGAGAGAAAAATATCCCAAAAGTGTGTGTGCCCACTCTCATATTTTTTAATCTCTCAACCCATAATCCAACACTCCACTACCTAGACAATGTCCACATTATTCTCTTACACACCCCACTCTTTAGAAAAGCCTACTATTCTCTTACACCCCCTCACCCCATTGTCTCATTTTCATGATTATGTTCCTCTCCCATTTTCACACATATATTGATTGATATTTGGCCAAGGGAGGAGAGACACACTTACGTGAGTTTGAAAGAGAGGAGAAGAGCTTGGAGCAAGAGAGCTTGTTCTAGAGAGAGAAAATATTTGAGTGCTACATATTTTTCTTCTTCTTGTATTATTATTTCATTTTATTGAAGAAGACAATATTGTAGAGTGTTGAGAGAAATTCTTTTACTCACATATTTGGAGATATTTAAGAAGCTGTTTTATTATTTATTTTGTTCTTCTATCTTTATGGAAGGCTAATCTCCCTTTCAAGGGGAGAGATGAAGCCTCATTTTTATTTGTAATTTAGAGTTTTATAATATTGCATAAATATCCTCATTTGTGATTTTTCTTAAATAAGATCTTTGGATCACTCTACATACCATAGGTGATCCCATTTTGGTTTTTATACTTAACTTAAGAGATGAGCTACATACCATAGGATTTTCTTAAGTTCATTTTATTTTCCAAATTTATCTTCTAGTTCTTTAATGTTATAATGTAAGTGAGTGACAACCTTGTATTATTATTATTTCTAAAAGAAGAAAATATAGATCTTGAAAGGAAAAATCTCTTATAAACAAATAAATTGTCAAATACTATTTGATTAGCTTTTGGGTTCACTCTACATACCATAGGTGATTCCATTTAATCAAACTAGTATAGAATTTATTTTGGGTATAAATGTGCAATAATATATTATTCTAGATCCATTGATAATTTGGTGGTGGATTCTTAACTCTTGAAATCCCTACATTTTATTTCTCCAAAACAACTTTCTCTATTTTTATTACATTTTATTAGTATTAAAATTGTTCTTAAGAAAAGTAAGCATTTCTAAAAGATAAAAAAAAATGGTTTTTATTCTAAATCTATTATTTTCTCAATTTTGTTTTCATTGATTCATAAAACAACTCCCGTGAATTTGACCCTTTACTACTACTATCTACGTTACTAATATATTTTGTAGGTACATAAGGGTTTTTGATCAAGCTATTTTTAGCGACGAAGATAGCTTCCTATCAATAGGTTATATGCCAGGCTGGGGACTGAGAGATAGACATATTGGAATAGCTGAGCCAATTGAGCCCTATATGCAGGAAAGAATGAGAGGGTTTTTTATTTTGTGGGTTCCAGGAGTCGTGGGTCAATTCGAAAGGTGAAAGAGTTCCAAGGTTTGAGATATTTTATGTTGAAGACTTGTACTATAAAGAGGGCCATATGCATTGCACTGAAAGTCAGGGTTACCACGTGAAATTTCAAGGCACGAATGAGGAAAAAAATTGGAAGATATATCAAGCATGATGAGAAGAATATTTTATGAAGAACACATTCAGCCTAAAAAAGAGACATGTATCATGGCGCTTACTGAGCAGGGCCAGGTAGTGGACCTAGTCACATTGATCCACCCAGTTAAAGATAGGGGAAATTTAAGAGAGAAAGGGAGTGTACTTGTAAGGGATAAAATTGTGGGTAGAATGAGCGATTATGAGCTTTTAGGAGATTTTCTTAATAATGTCCATGATAATGTTTTCATTAATAAGATAGAATCAACTTTTCAGTATCTGAATGTGTCTGAATCTTATATTACCTTGACATAAATTGAATCCATGAATGATACTCCTGAAAAACAAGAGCAGCAAATCCAAATCGAAGAGGGTGAAACTGTTATAATTAACCTAGGGACCAATGAGGATAGGAAAGAAGTGAAAATCGGGGCTGAATTGAGTAAAACTGAGGGTAAAGACTTGCATGAATTATTGAAGGAATATGTTGATGTATTTGCCTGGTTTTACGCCGATATGCCTGGGTTAAGTACATATATAGTGATGCATGAAATCCACACTAAGCAGGAGTGCAGGCCAGTTAAACAGAAACTCAGGAAATTGATACCAGAGTGGTCATTAAAGGTTAAAGAAGATGTTCAAAAGCAACTAAAGGTAGGGTTCATCCGAGTAGTAGATTACCCAACATGGCTAGCTAATATAGTACCTGTGCCAAAGCCAAATGCCAAAGTGAGGGTATATGTTGATTACAGGGATCTCAACAAAGCCTGCCAAAAAGATAATTTCCCATTGCCCAACATTGATTTAATTGTGGATAATACCACCAACCATGCTCTAAAGTCGTTTGTTGATAGGTTTGCTGGTTATAATTAGATAAAGATGCACCCCGATTACCAGGATAAGACTGCCTTCATAACGCCATGGGAAACTTATTGTTATATAGTTATGCCATTTGGGTTGAAGAATGCTGGGCAATGTACTAACGGGTTGCAACCACACTGTTCGATGACATGATCCACAAGGAACTAGAGGTTTATATAGATAACATGATTATCAAGTCTAAAGAAAGAGATTGACATCTCCCCGCCCTTAAAGCCTTCTTTGACAGGCTTAGGTAGTTCCAGATGAAGCTAAACCCACAAAAATGTGTATTCGGGGTAACCAAAGGTAAGCTGCTAGGGTATATTGTCAATACAAAGGGAATCGAGGCAGATCCCGCTAAAATAAAGGCAATCAGAGAAATGCCCATGCCACGCACCGAGAAAGAAATCAGAGGGTTCTTGGGTAAGCTACAGTATATCAGCCGGTTCATATCCCAGCTCACATAAAAGTGCGAACCTATATTTAAATTATTGCAGAAGCCGTCAGATGGTCAATGGAATGAACAATGTCAGGCGGCATTCGATAAGATCAAAGAGTATTTGTCAAATCCATCGATCCTCGCCCCGCCACAGCCAGGAATTCCGTTGTTACTATACCTCACGGTAAATGAAACTGCCGCAGGGGCCATGCTGGCCCAACATATAGCCCAGAGTCGAAAAGAGCAGGCGATTTATTATATTAGCAAGAAGTTATCACCTTATGAAATGAATTACTCGCCTCTGGAGAGATCATGTGCAGCCTTAATTTGGGCCACTCAGAAATTGCGCCACTATATGCTTGTGTTTTCAGTCACTCTTATAGCCTGACTAGACCAGCTGAAGTACTTGTTTGAAAAACCGGTGTTGACTAACCACATGGCCAAATGGGTGTTCTTATTGTTAGAGTTTGATATCACTTACGTCACTTAGAAGGCGATTAAAGGGCAGATTACCGTAGATTTCCTGGCAGGTAACCCTATGTTATAAAGGGAAGAAGAGGAATAATCCAAATTTTCAGATGAAATTATTATGGTCACAGATATAGAGGGTGAATGGAAATTGTATTTTGACGGGGCTGCAAACAAGAACGGTTACGGGATAGGGATCCTCCTAATCTCACCAGATCAGATTCACTCGCCGTTGTCTTTTCGACACCAATTTGACTGCACTAATAATACTGCTGAGTATGAAGCTTGCATTGTGGGTTTGGAAATCGTGCTTGAAAAAGGAGTAACAAAGATACAAGTATTTGGGGATTCAGTTCTTATCATTCATCAAATTCTATGAAAGTGGAAAATCAAAGAAGAAAAATTCATCTCCTACTTAGATCGATTACGAAACGTGGCCAACAGGTTCGAAAGAGTTAGGTTTCACCATGTACCCCTCTGCCAGAACAACTTTGCTGATGCGCTAGCAACTCTAGCGTCAATGGTAGAAATTCCCGAAGATATGCAAATAGTATAAATAGCCATTGAGCAAAGGGATATTCCCGCATACTGTCTAGTCATCGAAAGCGAAAATGAGGAAACAGTGGATCCATTGATCTGGTATTATGACATTTGGAGAATCTTAAAAGAAGAAAAATACCCTGAGGGTGCTAACAAGAAAACTCAGTAGCACTCCGAAGATTAGCCGCTCAGTTCATTATTTGCTCGGGAAAATTTTATAAAAGGAGTCACGATTGGATACACTTCCGATGCCTAAAACAAGAAGAGTTCCAATCAGTCATGGACGAGATTCATGGGGGTGAATGCGGACCCCACATGAATGGGCACACCTTGGCCCGCTAGATTGTCCGACAAGGGTATTACTGGACCACAATGCAAGAAGATTACAACGATCATGTAAGAAGGTGTCACCTATGTCAGGTTCATGCGAAATCTCAAAAGCTTCCTCTAAAAGAATTATACACTATGATAGCCCCCTAACCCTTTTCAGTTTGGGGTATAAATGTCATCGAAAAAATATCACCGACACCAAGTAATGGACACGAATACATACTGGTAGCAATCGATTATTTCACAAAATAGGTAGAAGCTGAATCATATGCGAAGCTCGATGCAAGAAAAGTGGAAAAATTTATTCGAAGAAACATCATCTGCAGATATAGAGTACCGCATGAAATTGTGTCAAATAATGGAACCCACTTTGAGGGGGTAGCCAATGATGTAATGGAAGAATACGGGATACAGAGACACAAATCATCTCCCTATAGACCCCAGTCCAATGGCGCGGTAGAGGCGGTAAATAAAAACCTGAAGAATGTGGTTAGTAAAATGGTAAAAAGTGGTCGAGACTGAGCTGACAAATTGCCGTATGCGCTATAGGGATACCGCACTACCGAAAGGGTCTCTATAAATGCAACATCATTCTCACTAACATATGGAATGGAAGCGGGTCTCTATAAATGCAACATCGTTCTCACTAACATATGGAATGGAAGCAGTACTGCCAGTAGAAATAGAGATTCCGTCGTTGAGGGTGATACTGGAGAGCTCGATGTCCGAATTAGACTGGGTCCAAAGCGGTTATGAGGAACTGGCACTACTTGATGAGAAACGACTGAAAGCCGCCTATCATCAGCAGGGATATCAGAAAAGAGTCACTAGAGCATTCAATCAAAGGGTGAAAGTAAGAGGAATACAAATAAATGATTTGATGCTAAAAGAAATCAGGGAACCAGCCAGAGATTTGATGGGTAAATTCGCACAAAAATGGATTGGGCCATACATTGTTAAAGAAATTCTTTCCGGGGGAGCAGTCATACTTACGGATACAGATGGGAAACAGTTCAATTTTTCGGTTAATCTAGACTGTTTGAAGAAATATTATCAATAAAGGACCTAAGCCGGCATCGCTAAAAACTACGTAGACCTGAGCCCCACAACCAAGATTTAAGATATTAGAACAATGGGAACTTAGGCAACCTGAGAAGTGACTTCAGGCCCGGTCTAATTTTTAAAAATTAAATAAATAAATAAACCTTACTTTTTACAAAAAAACAAAATGAATTTCAAGAAAGTTGCTTAAAATATTTTTCCACAACTAAACGAAAAGCAAACATGATGGGGGAAATGGAAAAATGAGTGACGTGAGGGACATAACCTCTTATCTGCTAGACAAAAGAACACCATTTATCTACAAGACAGAAGGTCTGCTTTTGTCTACAAGACAAGACAGAGTCAGCATTGCATGCATTTTGCACATAGGGCGTGTTCGAGTAGCATATCATGCTTTATAAATCAGGCAACTCAAGATTCACGACATTTTCAAAACCAAGTTTTCAAAACAATGGTGCATGGCATGAGCATTTACATAGTGCATATATATAAGCACTAGGCTCCGTGACCTGCCAGACGGGCTTGGCCACCTCATCATAATTCCTCCTAGAGAGTCGAATCATATATAGAATCCCAAAGCCCTTTCTATAGGCAAATCCAAACCTTTTCTATAGGCCCAAGCCAAAGCCCGTTCCACAAGCCAATCCCTTTCTACGGCAAACCCAGACCCTCAAACCAAAAAAAAGCCCCATTTAAAGAGATATAAGAGAAAGTTAAAGAGAGAAAGATTGGAATCTTACAATTGATACGCAGGGAACAAACCCTATAAAAAGGGCTTTTGGCCTAGCTTCTTCTCTTCTAATAAGTTTTCAAGATACGCTTTTAAAAGTTCTCGGATCGAAAATCACAAACACATACGACAATATCAAATGCGAACTTTCAAAGCAAACATTCTCAAATCGCAAGGACGATGATGCTCAGAAAACTTGACAAAGTGAGAAGGAACAAAATGGGTACAAGAAAAAATTGAAAGAGTAGAAAAAAAGATAAATCCCACAGTGCCAAAAGAATATTGAAAAAAATAGAAAATGAAAAGATGGCAGCGAGAGCCACACCAAGAGTGACAGCTAGGCCAAAAGGCCCAGAGCTACGTCTTGGATGAGGAAGGCTGCTGACCATGCAAAAAGAAAAAACAAATAAGCTGTATCAAAAAAGCTTTCAAACAATTAAGGAGGAATAAGGGTATCGAAAAACAGAAAACGATGCAAGCACACAAGAAAATTCTCAACTCAAGAAGTCAAAAAATAATAAGCAGAATCGTACCCCGGAGACACGAGAAAAATGCCACGGAAGCAAAGCAAGAGGCAAAGTTCAAAAAACCCATGCACGAGGTTCGAGAATTGAGAGAACGTGACTCGATTATTTCTCAAGAAGAAAGAAACCAGCCAAAAGTTCTTACTTTAAAAAAAATAGATTACACCAAAACTTTCTTTCTTTATCTCTCTATGTCTTCTCAAAGACTCTAACCTCCTCAACAGATCATCAACTTTCGCATCAGCCCTTATCCAAACCGGTGGGAATTACCTCCCCAGTAGCTTATCAACCTGCATCCTTTATCCTTGCCAGTTGGAATTCTCATTTCTTCAGCAGAGCATCAACCATCATATCCCCAGCTGATCCCCAATCAAGCCAAAGCAATATCTCCAGCAGACCATATGTTGTAACCTTTCAAATCAAAGCAATGTCTCTGGTATACCATCAACCATCATATTTCCATCAGTTAACCGAATCAGAATTGTTAACGGAACCATCCTTGCCTGTGGGATTACATCAGTTTAACAATATACCGAATCGTTGACAAAGTACGTCCCTGCTTGTGGGAGTACAAAACCTTCCCTGCTTGTGAAAATTCAAAATCATCCTTGCCTGTGGGAGTACGTCCCTGCCTGTAGGAGTACAAAACATTCCCTGCCTATGGGAATTCAAAATCATCCTTGCTTGTGGGAGTACGTCCCTGCCTATGGGAGTACAAAACATTTCCTGCTTGTGAAAATTCAAAATCATCCCTGCCTGTGGGAGTACAAAACATTCATTGCCTGTGGGAATTCAAAATCATCCCTGCTTGTGGGAGTACGTCCCTGCCTATGGGAGAACAAAACCTTCCCTGCCTGTGTGAATTCAAAATCATCCCTGCCTGTGGGAGTACATCCTTACCTGTGGGAGTACAAAACATTTCCTGCCTGTGATAATTCAAAATCATCCCTGCCTGTGGGAGTACATCCTTACTTGTGGGAGTACAAAACATTTCCTGCCTGTGATAATTCAAAATCATCCCTGCCTGTGGGAGTACGTCCCTGCCAGTGGGAGTACAAAAACTGTTGTGATAAATTTTAATACTCGCAAGCGCACGAATCAATTTATAATATAGCATATAAGCGAGGTCGATCCCATAGAGACTCACACAATATGTTTAAATTTTATCTTGTTAATCTTTCACTAATTCCTAATCTAGCCAAGAATAATTGATAAGAATCAAACTAATAAAATAAAATAAAGTAAAGCAAGTAAATTAAATTAAATTAATGAAACTAAATTAAAGAATACGAAGCAAGATAATAAAATTAATAAATTAATTCACTAGGGTTTTGGAGTCATATATTTAATATCATCTTCCTTAATATTCATGCGTATAAACTCTACTCTTATCTCGCACTAATTTGGTCTCTCGGCTCTATTAGATGCGAAAAATAAAATCATTAAAGTCCAATTAATTCATAAAATCCAATTGTAATTCTTCCAAAGCCAAACTAATGTATAAAATCAAAACACTCACTATATCCGTCAAAACACACCCCATATTTGCTCTTAACAAATCATAAGGTGAATCCAACAAAAAATAGTGAGAATCCAACTTTATTTTTAATTAATTAAAATAGGCATCCAATAGGAAATTTTTTATTTAACATTAAAGCATTAAATTGGTAAAGTCAATTGGCATGAATACGTGCAAGGGAATCAATTAAATATACTCATCTTAACCCTAACACAAATTTACACTAGCATGATAAAAATTAAATAACAAATAAAATTAAAAGAAAACTTACTTGACATTAATAAAAAAAAAATATAAAGTCTTCAATCTTTAAGTCTTCAAAGCAAAAGAAAATAAAAGGAAAAAAAAGAAAAAGAAAGCAGGAAAGTTATGGGCTTTGAAAACTATGGGCTTTGGACTTAGACTTCTTTAAATAAATTGGGCTTTGAAAACTGCATATGGGTTGCTCATTAATTAAATTTGGTGGCTGGTGAATGGGCTTGGCCCATTTATTTGAATAAAATTGAATTTTCGCCCATTTACGCTGCTGCGTCTTGTGTCGCAATTTCGGACCTCGAGATGGATGAATTTGAAAAAATTCTGAACTGGAAAGTTGTAGGTCTCGAAATTCTCTTCAATTTAGGTTCAAGAATCGCATTATTTGGAGTTTCGAGTAAAAAGTTATGCCTCCATAAGTATTGACTAATTTTAGGTGTCTTCACTTGCTTTAATTTCTCTATTTTTCATAATCTTCTTCAAATCTTTTCTAACACCTGAAAAATCATTAAAAATACTAATATTAGTAATAATATATTCTCTTCAAATTATAAATTAATATAATAAATTATACTAATTCTTTGGCGCATCAAATTCCTTCCAACTTACACTTTGTTAGTCCTCGAGCAAAGCAAAAACTTTAAAATAAATTATTTTCTTAAGTCACAATTTTTTAATAAAATTCGAATAAAATGGTTCTTTTTAAAATTTAATTCCCATTCTTCACCAATGCAACTAACTCAACAAAGAGATCAAAACACCCACATGCTAAAGTAATGTGATACACATGCAATATCAAAGTTCTCAAACTAGTAAGCTTAATAAAATATTTCATTCTCACCAATCCTCCGTGCATGTGTTGAATTGACAACAACATAACATCATTGAATTAAAGTAGTAAACTTTCAAA